>JAWQRO010000100.1:0-58497 GCA_033557835.1 Helochares maculicollis
ATATATCTTGAATAGAAGACCAACCGAAAATACGCAATTTCACTGAATATACACAAAATTATTATAATGATAACTACAAAAACTTCGAAAGATATAAGCAACAGCTCTAAAAAATATATTTTAATAAGAAATGAAATAAGCAACTATTTCTGTTGTAAAAGCAATCGTAAAACTCAAAATCAGATAGTTGTGTATATATTATCAATTAATTATTACAATAGGAAAGAAAAGGAGAAATGTGCTAAATGTTAGGAAAAAGACTGAAATATTTAAAGTACATCACGAAAATATATCCAAAAGAAGAGAAAACTCATGGTCGAAAATCCCATGAGACATGTACGAGTGTTACAGTGGATACCTATGTAGATCAGCAATATCAAATTTAAAAATTTACAATGGCACAACTTAACATACTTGTATTCATGAAACCTTCAAGGTTACAAAATTTAGGGTGAATCTTTTGCAGTAGCTAAGATTAAATATAGTTAAGTATAAACTGAATAGTTCGGTATATTATATTAAACTTATTAGAATCAAAATCTGCAGAATAATACATTAAAAGTCAAAAGTTTTACCTACAGTTATAAAATCACAGTTTTTCTGTTAGAAACAAAAAATTAGACAGACTATTTATAAAATCATAAAAATATAATAAAATAAAAATTGATAATTCTGTGCCTCTCGGGAACTTTTATCGGTCAGAGTGTTTGAAAATTAACAAATAATCAAGAAAATATGAAAATATGCTTACAGACATTTTAATAAATGCACGCTAATTACTATAATGGCTCTGTTATGCCAAATTTAGCACCAATATCAACTGGTATCGACTGTAATTACTAAAAGTGCTAATCTAATAAATAACGTTCAATCAATACCGATTTAATTCTCTTTTTCAAATATAAGAGTCAACTTGTGCTTCATGTATCGAAAATCAATCAAAAGTATTTACCGAACAAAGCGAGACAGAGTCAATTAAATAGTAAGAGTATCTACTTGTTTCATATTTCAAAGATATGAATCTCAATTTATATTCCATTACGCAGACTCTAACTTTTATAAGTTTTTGCTGAATATAAATCATTATTAATTAGTGAATGATTTAAGAGCTTATTAAAGCATTATATTTGAAAAATAAGGTTACAAGAATATTTATTATTGCTATTATTGGTAGCATACACTTGCAGGAGCCAAACATCAATGAAAATAAATAAGCAAATTCTTGTGGCGATCGAATAACTTACAAATATTATTTTTTGATGTTTTCAGAACTTGCCGTAAACTTAGCCATAGTATATTTAAAGCAGAATATTCGAAATTTCAGTTAAACATATAGAATTCATATCAAGTCAAAATGTCATATCTACAAACTTTGAACGGTTTTTAAGCTTTGTACAAATCTACTTGATTTTATTTTAACGGCTGATTTTGGCATGTCTCAAAAGTTGATAAAGATTACAGTGTTACTGAAATAGTCGAATGCACACAGAAGGTATTTCAAAATAATCTAGCTTCGCGAGTCTTTAAAATGTGAATCTTTGTGTTTTAGTTTTGCTAAGTGTTGCCATTTTTAAGTTAGGCACAAAATTGGAAGCCAATAGATCTTTTTAAGCATCTGTATTGCTTGAAATTTGACTAACAATTACATCAGATGATTGATTTTGCTAAAATAGTCGTGAGCCATGTTTCATCAACCCATATTTAATGGTTTTAAAATATTAAAATGGATTCATGAGTACTCAGAACATCTGAATATCGAAGTTACTTTGTTTCAATTCGTATAATATACAGAAATGTAAATTTTCGTTCGGTAACCATAACATTTCATTTGGCAATTATCTCAGTTTATTGCTTATATTTGTCAATATTCTCAACAAACACTCAGTATTTAACAACGTTACTAGTTTTATCAAAAATATAATAATGACTTGGATTAAGTTTCGCCAAAAATTAACTATCAAAGACCTAGCAGCGACAATCAGCAATAACAGCCCAAAAGTAGAGCCTGGGAAGACGATCGCTGCGAAGATTCTACAGGATGTTTTAACAAGATTCAAAGCTTTACTATCGAAGATTCAAGGCATAAGCGTCGTGCAAACACCCTACCTCAACGCTCAAGAGTTTTTCGTTGATTATGCGTTGTGAGCTAAATAGTAATTTTGACTCTACTCAAACTTTCTGCCACCAATAGAAGCCTCATAGAATGTATTCAGTATATATGAAATTTACCCAATATATAAAATAAGACATACTTAGTACCAGAAGATATTTACCTCCTTATTCAGCTTCATCGCAGGCACTCCATGTTTCCTCCTGTACTCATTATGCAATTTCAAACCATCCAACGCAAACTGGTCAAAATCACCCTGATCCCTAAAAATACTGTCGTTAACATCTCTGGAAGTAGCACTGGATATCAAATCATCCTCTTCTTTCTCTGAAACAGATCCACTCCGAACTAGAGGGGGAACATTCTCAGCGTAATGCCCCACAAAATTCCCAGCGGGGGAATAGTTTGCCACTACATAAATATACCCCTGTCGACTTTTAGCTATTCCTACCCCTAACAACTCGCTAGTTTTCCAAACTACTTGCGTAAAATGGCCGGATTTCAGACTATTAGGTTCCCTTCCGAATGGATGGTGTTTATATTCTTCGTACCACGTATCGACGGGCGTGTGGCCCGTTATCGTGAAGTTATGGTCGCTGGAATACATACAGTATATATTCTCCCCATAGGGCGAATTCTTCCTATGCTCTAAGTTATTTTTGGATGCCAAAATCTTGGCCCATTCCTCACTAAACTTGCATAGTTTTCTATCTAGTTTCAAGGGAGCCACACCATGCCTCTTACGGTACTCGTTGTGCGCTTTCAAGAAATCTTGTTCAAAATCACCTTCTGTACCGTTAGAGACATTTTTCTGGCTTACACTAAGTTTGCTTAAGCTTTCAGACATTTTCTCGACTTGATTTCCATTTATTTCATCACTAAATCCCCCCACTGGTGGTACGTTTTCGGCAAAATGCCCAATCATATTTCCTGGGGGTAAATAGTTCGCTACCACCACGATTTTTCCTCCATTTTTCGCAAAAGCCACCCCTAATTCTTTGGTCTCCTTCCAAACTACCTGAGTAAAATGACCAGAAAACAAACATCGAGGTTCTACCCCAAAAGTATGCTTCTCCACTTCATTATACCAGTTCTTAACGGGCTCATCACCTGTTATACTGATATTTGAGTTGGTGGAGGAAATGCAGTAGATGTTTTCTCCATATTCTGGATTTTTACTCGGCTCGAGTACCATTCTTTTCGATAACAAATTTGCGTGGCTTTGGCTCAGTCGACACATTTCTTTATTTAATTTCAAGGGAGGCACACCATGTTTCTGCCTGTATTCGTTGTGTGCTTTAAGGCACTCTTGTTGGAATTCCATTATTGGATTCTTCTTCTAAAACACAAAATAAATTACTGTAGCCTAATATTACGCTGGCTTAATTTATATAATGTAGTTATCGTAAGAAATTTGTGTGCGTTCAGTTTGTTTTCGTAGTGACACTAGACCCATAAGAGGAAATTAATATTTTTTTAGGAGAAACAATTTTATTGAAGGTTAAAGCGTGTTGGTGTAATTTGCTTCGCTGGTTTTATGAGAGCAATAAAAAAAGATTTGCGGTAAACTAACATCTATTCTCCTAATGCAGTATCAAATAACATTTTCACATTTGTCGGCCGCATTTTTTCTCCATAAAAATTGTTTGCCCGCCTTTGTTATTTTTACATTTGGAAATTTATCTGAGTTTGAGCGTGCGAATTCCGGCGTGAAAAACATATAAAATGTTTGCTCAAATGTTATTATCTCCTGGAGATACGATCCCCTCTCTCTTAGCTTTTTTACTTTTCCCACCCATAATTTTCCTTTCTCTAAAAGCTTCAAGGGAGATAAAAGGGGAGATGTCTCGAATTGATGGATGTTAGTTTAGATCGAGGCCGGTTTAGATATGGTCGAAATGTGCACTTAAACAAGGGACAGAAGGGTTGTAACGGGATTTGGGAAACTACGACGACGTTAGGTCGTTATCTATAGTACATGAGTCATGTGGTCATTGGTCATTAGCCCATCGTGAAAACAAGGGATCACAAGTAATTGATGCAACTTTTTTAGTTCCTCTCAAAATTTTAATGAACGAGTTTTAGGTTTTTAAAGCTAGAAACGAACTGTTAATAATCAAGATTTTAATGAAATCGACAATTGGTCGATTTTTCAGTAAAAAGAAATCACAAAGGGTTTCATATAGTTACAAACGTTCTTACCGTAGCACTAAGTTTTCTAGTAGGAGTCTTGATCCTTTCCACTAACGAACCATACAGCTCTGGTGGTAGCTTTTCTTGGCAGTCTTTCTTTTCTGTGGTTATTTTACATTCAGTTTTTGGACCTCTGAACGTTTCGATCGTTTCTCTCGTTATCGTTTCTAGTTTTGGATTCTGAAAATTGACACACAAATGAGGAGATTTTAGGGGTAGCAGTAGAGTTTTTATGCCATAAGAACTTATAATATTAAGTATCTTTTACGGCAAATAAAGAGCAACACTCAATGATGATGACTACAGGACTAAATTGTGATTCTTAACTATTAGTGCTACTTAAAGCTTGTGACAAGGGGATAAAAACAAACAATGCCAAGGTTTTAGTTTTTAATTTCCATTATTTTTACGTAATACTAACTAATTTTCTGTTATTACTACTTTAAAGCTTGTGTCATTGTATGGTGCAAATTATATGTTAGGTGAGCAGATAGGATACAGTAATTATGGAAGTTAGCCAATTTAGTTTAATAATCTAAAGGTTACTTAGGTTCAAAATCTGCAAAAATTTGGCTATTTGTGGTGGAATTTTTTAGCTTAGATTTTGACGGACTTTTATAATTCTATTGAAAATTGCCCATCTATAAGTGAGGTAATTTATACAATACTACAACCATCACAGAAGCGGCAATTGTTTTCGGTTGGACTATCATGTAATTGCTTGAGTTCAGCGCTGTTGAGGTGAACAAAAGCTTGTAAGCCGTCCTTCATAAGTAGCTTTGCTTCGTCAAAATTTATCTTAAAGCTATACACTGAGGAGTTTTAAATGATATTGTAAAGATTATCAGTGGCGTAATATCATTATCTGTTGCTAGGGAGCTATCGTCTGCGAATATGAGGTCCACCAAATGATGTTTCTCGCAGAGCTGAATATCAGTTTTTATTTCAAAAGCCTTTCTCATAATGGGGCTCATCACGATATTGCTTCTAGAGTATTTTTCCAATGATCAAATTTTTCTTCTAAATTGCAATGCTTGAGCTTCTATACCACCGCAAATAAAGAAAATAACAATGAACGTCGGTCTTAAGTGGACATTATTCATTAGCTACAGGATGAAACTTTGTCAACGACTTTTTTATTTGAGAACTTTACTTTAAACATTGAGCAACGTATAGTTCTAGACATAAAAAGATGAATTTATGTACTAGGTTGTATCAACTTGGACTAAACTTTTGTAATTCCAGTCTCGGTGCAAGAGTATTGGCTGAAGAGACTTTACGACAGATTACCAATGCGAATACAGCTATCGACAGATTTCATAAATGAATGCAGAACATCTCTAAATAGGAAGCAACAAGTAATATGGACATTTTTGAAGCAACCATATGAAAAGTAATAAGGCACATTTACATTTTCATAGACCTGTATTAAGCAAAACTTCCAAATTTTGGAGCACGAAAAATCTACTCCTTTTCAAAAGAAAAACATTTAGTGTTAAATATAGGCCAATATAGTAAGCAACATAGAAGATGGTGTACATTAACAAATCATCACTGGCGCAATGTACCGAATGATGAGAAGGAAGTTTTATGCCTGACAATTGAGAATCATACAAAACTATGATTTCACTAGTATTGAGTTACATCACAAGCAGTTAAAGAGAGTATTCGAGAACTTTTTAGTCAACGGCTATATTTGTAAATTACAATTTTTATTTGACCCTATTGTTCCCTAGATTTGACAATGGACGATTTCTTTTTTCAAGACTTCTTATAAGACCGAACTTACATGAACAAATCAAAACCAATTGCAGAGCTTAAACAAAATATACGACCAAAAATATCAAATACAGAGGAAAAAACGTTTGTGATAATAGAATCGAAATTGCATTAAAAAGAACAATTATTCGTTGACAAAAAAACGCTGGTTATTTAACCGGATTTTCACGCATACACATAGAGAGCTAAGTTAACAAAGTACATTTCATGTAATATATGTTTTTAATATTATCCATACTACATCAATATGTCAAACTTATCCTACTCTGCCTATAGTTATTGTTGTTCGTTAATAAGTACATAATTGTGTTTACCGCTGTTCCTTAAATTGTACAAAGAAAGTCATGTTTAAGTAACTTTACAAATCTATTTTTTGGAAAGCCATACTAAGAAGTGAACGTGTTAAAAAGATTTCAGCCGATAAACAATGGTTCCGTACTTCAATAGTGGGGAAGAAGTCAGGAGTTTTTTAAATGTTGGTACTCAAAACTTCTAAATGAAATAATATCAATACTGCAAGAAAGACTAACAATTCTTTTCTTTGTCTAATAGCACTGTATATCACGAATTATACATTTTATAAACATTCAATATCATAAACCAGCTTTTTCCTGTATTAATACTCCTTAGATTACACATTGAGGGTATCTTAATAGTCCTGCGTATCTAAATTAGATGAAATTTCATTAAATATGTTGTTTTGTTTGGCAGTCTACAGCTTAAATATTGTATATGTTTTGATTAAAAGTACACACAGTGTATGTCGGCAACAGTTATGAAACTACGTGAATCATGGTTTGCTAAACATGTTCTAATAATATCAATCACATTAAATCCTAAATAAAAATTTTTATACAGTAATTAAAAACATTTTAGATGCTTCGTTCTATCGGCAGTGCTACTGTAAAATATGCATTCAACAAGAAAGAAAAGTGTTCGATAGGTATCGGAGCATTTTATTAGATTGGCAGTGAAAGCGTTAACAAATTTACTTAGCTTCCTAACAAAAGAATAAGTTTGTTCACTGGTATGACTCAGGAACAGAGCTTATCCACAGAGACAACAATAAACAAACAAAATTAAGACCAGGCGTTATGCTTTAATAGTCTTGAAATCAAAAGCGCTTTACTAAGCAAGCTAACCTGTTTATATTTAAAGTACTGGTTTTTTTTCTTTCTATTTTTTGTATCAATGCCAACAACAAACCTTCATGTAACTAAATTATGTTACATTTTCATACTAGTTGAGGATAACTTCCCAGATTGACTAGCATAAAATTTTCATGGCGAAGCACAACCCTTGGCTTATAAACAAGAATGCAGGAAACAACCTGAAATTCCAAGCTTTGTATACAGGATGTTTCGTTAATTTTTCATGAAATTGCGCAGTTCGGGTGAGACTGAATTGTAAATTAGCGGCCGCTCTAAATACAAACACGCCACACAGTTGGGATCACCACATAGGCGATATCGTGTTATTTCATAGGACTATTGTGCTAGTAATGATCATTTTAAATTTTTATAAATAAATTTGTATTTCAACTTCGTGGATGATGATTTTGTGTTGCCATTTGTAAATTTGCGTAGTGCTATAGATAGAAACTGAATAGGCTAGAATTAATAAGAGCACAATATTTATAATTTATAATATTTAATACTATAGTGAATAATTGAATCAGAACTTAACCAGAAAGCAAGATATCGCTCTCTCCTGACTTTTTAGATGTGCAATTTTCACTCTGTATAATAAAGAGCTTCGTGTCATTATGGAATCTCTGCTTGTGGTGTCACAGTTTTACGCTAAAAAACATTTCTGGAAAATTCAACTCACCTCACCATCGCGCATGGAAGTAAAAGTTCTTTGATCGGTCTTCCTCACCATAACAATCCTGCTGGATCCATCGTGACCATGAGCGGTTTTGCGAAATCGATGCAAATCCGTCAAACTCTCCGGATACCCAGATTTTCTCCTGCACAAAAACAATTCAATTGCATAACACATTTTTTTATAAACAATAAAAACAAAACGCAACAACTAAATCACCGAGTTAAGTCGCATAAAATTACACCTAAACCACTTGTTATTGTTTTCTTTGCTGCAAGATTTATAAAAATTATACAAAAAATATTTAATATTACCACAAGATTAAAATGTCATCCATGGTGAAGGACTAAGCTCCAATTGACGTTAGAAAATGAACTTGCGCGGCATGAATCTTGTTACACAACTAATATACGTATGTATTATTTGCAACCAAATTACACTTAATTACATTTTATTAGATTCACCAACTAAAAAAACACGTTAATTTAGAAAAACGGGTATCAATTATGGTACTAAGAGCAGTTCAGCGGCTACGCAGCGGTCAAAGTGGACTCTCGGCTCGGCACGCGATTCTTGAAACGTAGAAAAGTAGAACGAAAAAACCGATAAATACTAATAAGAACAGCTAACCGGCGACCGATGGAAAACACCGCCGAAATCACGCACTTTTACTTAGTTCGTAATATTAATTTATTTGTGTGCACCATGTACACAGTATCAACTACAAACGTACACAATATCGATTATTGAGAACACGCGCGCTTGTGTTTTCCTTTCCAAATTTACTCCTTGTGGAAAGCGAGCACTTCCTTTTCGAAAACCAGGAGAAGCCGACACTGTGTAAATAAACGGAAGCGAGTTACCGGGGAAGTGATCTGTAATTTTCATTGAATAAAAAATTGACTCGCTTAAGCCAACGAAGTGTGCTTGAAAAGCTTGGAAAATATTTCGGGATAAAATTGGATTAACTGATTGATTTCGGGCTTAGTTGGTACCGAGCCGTGATTAAGCGGAGTAGGAGTCATGTTCGAATGGTAAAGCGGCTAGCTTTGGGTGCTTTACCTGCTCGTGGTGTTGAAAAGAGTGTGAACAACGTTGTTAGGGATCGCCAAACGATGTCTCTACATTATTTACAGTTTTTCTACAGCATTGATTACTCTGCACCTAGACTCGTCCCAATAATTATACGTAACATCCTTATTTATTCATAGATTTTTGAAAATTTCTAGTGCCCCAAGCATTGACTTTTTAGTGATTTTTAATGCGATCGCATTGCTCGCTGGAGTTACAAATAAAGATGTATTTATGCATCCTTGGCGCAATACCTTTCCAATCTTCGTTCCGTTTTGGTAGCCAAGTGTGACAAATTTTAGCTCTGCTTATACATAGATTACGGGAATATAGTGCATTGATGTGCGCTACTATGTATTTTTATTTGGTCTGTGTGCCATGATAACTGGTTATATACAGCTATGGCGGAAAAAACAGCGGCTTTTTTAATACATTTCATCGTTCAGTTAGACGTTTGCAGTTGCAGAAGAAAGAGACGATCGAAATTGCTAAAACTGACAATTTATAGCTCTACAAAAATATAGCTTGGTCAAAAAACTAACATTTCTAAATTACTCTCAAATATAATTGAGTAAAAATGTGCGTTTAAGATATTTCAAATAGAAAGGAGTCTAATTAGTCAAGAAGTGCACTTTTCTTGCTGCCACTGCGCCTCTGCTCGTTTCGCTATGAAAACATTTCATAACAATGGTTATTTTAAAATAACTCAAAGTATAAACAATACAATAACAGTTCTCTTATCTAAAAATTTGCTAGAGCACACATAAGCAGATCATGTCTAAAGGTGGAAAAGCGTGTCGCAACCTTCAGAATAAAAATAGTAGCTACTTGAAAAAACTGAATTTATGAAAATAATTAATTATTAAAGTTGATTGAAAGTAATAATTTTATTAATTAAATGTAGAAACAGTATTTGTACATTAACTAACCAATATACCATCATTAATTTTTAGATTTCTGTATATTCCCTGAAGTATAATCTATAGAGAAATTATGGCGATCATGAAAAAATTAAAATTTTGACGCATTTGAAGACCTCTTAGTTCTCATTCATATTTTTCATTTGTCGCCTATGTGTGTTGATATAAACAACGCAACAATGATTGGACCCTTTGAGCTGGTCAAATTAAATTTTATATACGTCTAATATATCAAATCTGCCATCATTTAGAGCGTAACAAAACCATTGAAAATCCAAATTTAAAACGGGAAATTTTATATTTTGTGGACTAAAATATAATCTCTCCAAATTTTTGATGTTTATTAAATTTTTCTATAAAGAAACAGCCTCGCTACTTGACATACAATATACAAGACATGGGGTAAACACTTGAAATCTCAAAACATCGAAGTTGCGCTTTGCTTCACTCAGCACAACTTATTTGTTCCAGGCCCACTATCAAGAAGGTCAACTTTGCTTAGAACTTTTAAAGATGTAATGGTTGTGCTTCGCTTCGTTCGACACACGTGCGCAAAATTAATGTATCCTTATTTAATCTATTCTAAGAGCAATGAAACTCTTCACCTTTGAAAAGTGTCTACTAAGCTTTCAGTATTAAGAAACCTAGTGATTCTGTCTTATTTGACTGCGTCTCATTTTTCGCTAATTAAGAACGTCCAGCTTTGGTACGTCTCCGCTAATAATTCTCTTTTGTACAGCAGGAAGACATTAGCTGATTTATGCACTAATTTTACTCTATAACAAAGTTGCTAGTAATTTTCTTAAGCTTTTACATTGGTTGTTCTATAAATGTTTTAATAGTTATTTAAAATACCATTTTGACTATGCTTACATTTTTGTTTAATACGTTAATCAAAGATTTAAAATATATTTAGTCGTAGAATTTAATGCTTATTTGAAAAGCACATTTATATTTAAAAATCTGGGGTGTCTACTCAACATTCTCTTATACATATACGCTCATAAAAAAGTGAATTTGTCTAGTGATGTAAAACTAATTTCTGTATATATATATATATATATATATATATATATATATATATAATGTTTGAGGCCTATAATAATGTATTTTAAGGTTGAAGCAAAAGGTAAAAAAATTTTTAACTGTCGACTATTTCTTTGAATCACAGTACGTAATAAATGTGCCATTTTGCTTAGCAATTAAGATATTTACGTAAGCGTTTTACATTCAGAAACGTATTTCTTACGACTGAAACTGTAATAAAAATTTATAATAGAATAGAACCATAAAAATTAATGGAAAACTTTAAATATGATTTAAAAACATTGAAATGTAGGAAATGTATATTTAGAATTTGAAAAATATACCAGATTTAAAATCCATAGAGTTTGAAATTCTTATGCAGAAATCTGAAAAGCTCATAAAGAACCAAACTTGACCACATTCTTCAGAAATCATAAACGTCAAGGTTCCTCTCTCATCCACAAAATGCGCGTTAATTTAGTGTGTCAAATCGTAAAGTATATAGAGTCTACTTGCTATATTTTACTCTTAGTCGTGATTTAATATTACATTTCTTTTTCTTTTAAGTACCTATAAATCGCACAATTAAATATGTCAGTATATTTCCTGAATCTGAAACACTTGGTATAAACTTACTATTTTATAGATATTTGATATCAAGGTTTATTATAAATATTCATATAAATATAATAATGAATATTTTTGCACTACATACATGTATACGGAAATGTTAAGTGGTGATATTTTGCTAAGCAATTAAGATATTGTCTTTATGAAAGCTTCTAGTGTGGAAAATATACGAACATAAGGATCCTCGCATTCACAAATGAAGCCTATTTACTCTTGAAACGAAAACGTGATTACAGAAGATAGGTAAGATGAACCTACTGCCGTTCATCTTTATTGGAAGATATCTATTTACTAACATTCATCGCTATTCCTTCTTCGTAAGACTCATATAGATTTTAATATAAAATCGTGAACAAGCAGCCGTGTAAGTGGAGCAAATCAAAACCCATAAAGCGTTACAAAAATGAACACGATTTACAACTAACTACATACCACAGACATCTTATTTTTAAATAATAATAATAATACATAATTATAATTAATAAGAAGGCTCATCCTCTGCATCCATAACCCATATCTACACAACACGAAACCAAATCATTTAAATGCAATGACCGTATAACCTAAAAAAAATTACTATCACGCTTCAATCCGCCTATAGAATATGACTTATACATGGATATCGTTCCCGCCGTTCGCACCGTATTTGTACTATGAAGAAATAACAACGTGTTGTACGCACATAATATAAAAGTGAAATATAGTCACGTTTAACATAATTGTTGCTTCGAGACTTTATGGTTTGGAATCCAAATAAAATGATCTCAGCTACGAAATTAATTAAATAGAAATTGGTTTCAGTTTTCCAAAACTTTATTTGTAATTTTTTATTAAAGTTAAAACGCTTTGTCTTGCTGAATTTGAATAGATATGTATGTGACACTCATCCATGGTACACATTTTGTAAAAAAGGTAAAGATCATTTAAAAAATATTTTTAATTGCAATCAGTATTCGAATATTAGTATGCATTGTTAAGAATGCTGTAGTCCCTGCAATATTTGTGTGATTTGTTGTTACAAGTTGTGCTATTTGGGTTTCTAAAGCAGCAATCGCATAAAAAATCAGGTATTAAAATTAGATAAAATAGTTAAAGTAAACTCGTGATCCATAAATCATATGTAGACTCTGGAGCAATATGGAAACATATTTACTTCTTCACTTATTGACGACATTTATAGAGCTGTACGTAAAAGAAAAAAATTACAGAGGTGGTCAGATATAGTAAAATTTAGGCAATATTATCAAAAGGACACTGCTGTTATAGAGTAAACCCCTTAATAGCAGCTTCGTTAAAATTTACATAACTGATCATAGCGTTGTAAAGATTACAGAAAATGATATATTTCTATTACTAAAACTAGTTAAAAATATTGACAAAGTAATTATAGCTGGAAATAGAATTCGCAACTTGATAGTAATACTATCAAAAAAGGAGGTCCATTAAATTAATTAGAAATTTACTCGACTTCAAAGAATGAAGCGAAATCTAAATAAGCAAATAAGATAGCAGTAATTTAACAAGAGACAGTCCAAATTGTTAGGATACTCTCAAAACATTGAAGAAAATTCAGTTCCACAAATTATATCTTCGAAGTATTGGAAGACAATCGAGATACTTAGCCTAATATAAAATTAGTCGAAGTTAAATGAGTACAATTTGAAAGAACTAGCTAAGAGGTGCAAAAACTCTACAGGAATATTAAGCATAAGAAAAATAACTTTTTAAAATTAATTACGAATAGTTGCTGTTTTAAAATGTACTTCCTTTCAACTCACTTGTTGAATTATTAATTGGAAAAAAGTGAAGGTACAAAATGCCTCTTGCTCAATTGCTGTGTACAGGATAAAAAATAATACCACAATTAACCGAACAACTATTATTTTGATTTCCTATTAGATTCAGCAAAATCTGAAAGCATATTATTGGATTCCTGTATAGTTTATAGATATCGTTTACTAGAACCTTTAGTTGATAAAATATTAAGAAATCGCCACAGCCAATTTTTATTTATAATTAAGTAATTACTGTAGTGCGGCATTCAAACTAAAGTGTCAGAAGTTTGTTTTATTAAAATACTTTTATAGCGCTTAAATTTAAAATATAAAAAATGTGCCTTTTCGCTCCACAATGAAACTAGTTAATTAGCTTCCTTCTGACTGGTAGTCTATTCTCTGGATCATTCTTGTCATAGTCAGCTGCGACTACACATACTAATATTATTGTACGAACTGATTTGCATACAGCCTCAAAGCTCAGCGATGCTGTGATACTGGTTGTCATTCAGGACTTTCCTACGTCTGAACAAAACTTTGAGAACTTCTTGCAGCGCTTCAAACGATAGCTGCCCAACCACCAGACAATCAAGGCAATTATTCACACAAAACCCTTAATAGTATTTTTGTAATGTCGCTTCCTTCCCATAAATTCGGATCTACAGACCAACTGTACGTGTTCTTCACCAAATGTAGCATTCAGGACTTGCACAAATTCAACAAAACTAACTTGGCATATTTGCAACACTAAAATTGCCTCACCTTGCAACAATACCATCAAGTTTGTGCTATTGAAATATTTGTTTCAGAGGCTTTACATAGATACGTTATTGAATTATTTCTCTGAAGTTGTCTAGAATGAGTAATCAATATACTTTGAAACATCCATAGTAGAACTTCTCCTCGTGGTTAGTTTCATTTCTACTATGATAACCTACTATTCAAGTTTTTGTTTTTGTTCAGCAATTTTTTTGTCAACTGAGGCTTCCATTTCTTCTTGTTGCTCCCTAATGACTTTTTTCAATGGTTCTCTGGCTTCTTGATGCTATCCGCTAATCTTCCGTGTCTGCTCCGCCATTTCTTTACATGTCAGCTTAGCAATTTAATATTGTCGCTCCGATATACTTTGCTGCTGTTATTTTGAACATTGCTGACACCGTAGAATATTCTTCAGCATTTCCATTATCGTGGCTGGCAAAAATACACCTGCAGGATATGCAAGTTGACGTATATATGTTTTTCTTAGAAACCCCAGTTTTAAACTTTAATTTGGTATTAGATAATGAGAATCCCAAAAGTACTACTACTTAGGAGTTTTCAATTGATTTTTTTCCTATAATACCAAAAGTAATTTAAGCTGATAAAAACATAACTACATCATAGTCAATTGAGTAAGTGTATTTGATTAATGAACCAATTGTATCACGCTTACGTATGCCGACGCATTTAAGAAATTTATTTGAGCGAACGTAAAATTTTTTACATGTATGATCATCCGTTTTCATAGAACTGGAATTGATAAACTAAGAATCGATAGCTACTTACATTAATATCAGGGAAAAATATATTCTAAAATTCACGAAAACGAGCTTCGGACAATGGCAGCTAATATGAATTGATTTTCCAGTACGATTCGGTGATAAAAATTGTAAACAATACGTAACAATATATTAATCTCAATTTGTTCCCCATACTAATTAAGTTTTCCACAAAGTGTTTTTAGTATTTTATACTTTTTGATAAAACAAACAAACTATATTTTATTTATTTTGTTTTTAATCTCTTTACAATGAGGGCCATTCTAATATTAAACATTATTTTGTGCAACATCATATGGGTCAGCAACGCTAGTAAGTTAAGCATAGTTTTCCAAAGTATAATATACAAGTATAAACTGATTGGATAAAATTAATTTTCAGTTGTTTGTACACAGGAAGTAAGACCACAACCTAAATCATATTGCTACGTAGATAATCAAAATCGCAGATATTGTTGTAATTCAGGCTTCATGTGTGGGCGGCCACGTCGAGGCAAACAGTTGTATTACTACTAGTAATATAATGTGTCCAAGAGTGATTTTCATATTTCCGTAATGTCCGAAATAAATATTTTTACGATCTCTTTGTTTATTTTTACTAGATACACCATATTTCTAAAGCAAAGCTCAAGAGTAAAACAATCCCGTATAAAAATATGTACTGCATAAAAGTAACTGCGATTAATAATAGCAAAACAACAAATACCTGCTTTATATAAATGTATTTTCACTGTTTTTATTAATTCTACAGAATCCTTGCCAATTTTTTTTAATTGCAATATTGAATACTTGTAAGCCTGCATAAAAATTTAATTCTGCAAAACCGACAGGCTAAGAATCGACGTCGAATGTAATAGAAGAAGAAGCAAACAGTTTAAAAGGAGTTTTCCAAATGCATTCTTATAATTTAGCAAAATCTCAGTCGGTGTACATAAAATTTTCTTAACCAGTACGCTAGTAATATAATTTTATAATAACGATTAATTTTTCCTATATTGTCAATGAATGTTACATTATTTTTTATTCCCACCAGAATCAGAAATAGAACTTAAAATAAATTGTAGCAAAATAAAAATAAAATGCCGAGTTAGACTCGAACGCCGAACCTTGGTATTAGGAAGTGGATGTCTTGACCATTGAGTTCGCTTGATTTTGATATAAGGTACTATAATATTAAATGATGATAATAATATTTTAATTTTGGCCATTTTTCTCATTTTTGGCTTGATAATCGAATTAAAACTATTCATCAGTGCGTTATTTATAGTAATTCTTCATAGTAGAGTTTTTGGGTGAAAATATCGTTAATAAATTACATATTTTGTAACAAACGCTTTTTATAAAAACTCTGTTTCCTGTAGTTCTTTGGACTTGAAACTTCTTATACAAGATATTTTTAGTGTTTTTTAGGTGTGTAATAAATTTTAAGTCAGCAGCCCTATTAAAATGCCTAGTTTACTTGAAAAAACTCAAAACTGTATAGGTAAACAGGTACTACTGGTAGTCCCACATGCCTCAAAGTTGATAGAGATCTAAATTTTTGCAATAATAGCCGTATACCAAATATAATCGCTCCACCTCAAACGGTCTGACCAATATCCTGTTTACATACACACATATACACACACACAGACAACATGCCAAAAATGGTCAAAATGAATTCAGGGCCACTCAAAACGTGGAGATTGGTCAAAATCTCGAAATCGAGTTTTTTCATGATACCTATATTACTCTAGTATTACGGAAATATAAAAATTTTAGCAACAAAACCATAGAATTTGGTAAATTTGTGGTATGAATATAAAAAACATGACTTCACATTATTAGAGTTGTTCGCAGAAAATGCAGCAGTATTTACGGGTTTGTAAACCCCTTCTGTAAATTTATTATTTCAAAGAATAGCCTTATTGTTAAAAGATAAAGCGGCAATCTGAGACAGATTATCTTTTATATAAATAAACCGAGAAAAATATACAAAAATATTAACTATTGATTCCACCTTATAAGCTGAAACAATAATTAGGGACTAATATTGAATTATACACTTTAATTTCTTTAAACAACTCGGTCAATAAAGATAATACCCAATCCTAACGAACAATTTTAAATAAATATAACAAAAATAACTTGAATGTAAAAATTTTTCTTGTTTGGAATTGGGTGTCCACCACACATTAAAATGAAGATATTAATAGCAATATTTGTAGTGATTTTGTGCAGTATTTTATGTACTACTCCTGCTTGTATTTTCCATGATTTTAATTGATTACGATTTATTTTCAGTGTGTTGTGAATCACGCAGGAAAAATCATATTGCTATGTAAACGTTACAATCATAACGTATTGCTGCGACACTAGTGATAATATTAATATATTGATCAAAATTTATTTACGTAAGAGTTGGTTAATAAATTTGACTACATATATAATTTGTTTTCTAGTAAATTTACTGCGCTTATCGATCATTTAAGAGAGCTAAAATAACAGCTTAAAAACTTTAAAATGTATAATTGGCCGGTAATAAGTATCTATCCAATGCCTCATATTTCATAGTATTCTCATCGTGCAAGCAGCACAATAACCAATATTTTTTTACCTATTAAAATATTATTAATAGCTTAATTTTATGGCTTAGTAAACCAGAAAAAAACCATTTACTATTTTAAAATTTCAATTTTCATTCTTTCCAAGATGACGATATTTCTGTTATTAATAATTTTAAGCAGTTTGTGTATCAACAACAGACGTATGATTTATATTTTACAAACTATATGCGTAGAATTAATTTGATATTTTTTTAGAAATGTTTCCTATGGAGAAGAAAACAGGGCATTGCTACGTACGAGGCTCACTCACTATTTATTGTTGCGGTTCATATGCATTGTGTAGAAACTTTGACTAATACTAACACTCAACAAAATAATAAACTAAGCAAAAGGAAATGATAATTCTTTTTGCATATTTTGAATCAATATTTGAAAAGATATTGTTTAATGGAAAAGTAAACTTTGATTCTAAACTTAAGCAGTGCAAAATGTTTTGGGTTATGCTTCTTTGTGTGCAGTTTGTTATCCAATTTAAGTTTACTTTATAGCTCAGAAGCCGTCTTATTTTCAAGTTTTTCAATTAGTTTCAGTGCTCAACCCTTACATCATTAAATGTTTTGACCTAAATATCAATTTGTAAATCAATTTGTAATTTATTCCACATTTCTGTTAGACTGCCCATCAAAAAGAGCGATTTTTATACTCAATGATATACACATTGACTATAAAGAAAAGTAGCAAATAAACATTGTAAGAAATTCAACAGCGGTTTAACCTTATAAGATTAAAAAATGTAAATGGTGAGAGACTCAGCAACCTTCGATAATATTACATAATCCTTTATCCTTTATGTCTTTATACTTAGAAAGTAGACTTACAAATAAACTATTCAAAGACAAAACTCATGTTGAACAAGTTTACACCAGTTATGGGCGTCAAAGTGAACAAAAAGACATTAGAACAAGTTGACAAATATGTGTACTTAAGCCTTCAGCCCAAAGTAAAAAACTATTCATCTTAAAGAAAAATGGAACATTAAACAAGCTAGTTTTTGAAAAATTGTATAAAGTAACTTAACAATTATTTCTATTGTAGTATTTGTAAGACTAATGAAAAAGTTGTATTAAATTCAAACTTTATATTTTATAGAGCAACTCTGTAACTTCCTGGTTTGCACAATTATTTTCAAAATATGCAATTTTAGGGTAGTTTAGGTAAATCGGATTTTAAATTTTATAGCCCATTTCAAAAATAACCCAGTTAAAGACGAAATCCCAATTACGACACCACAAAACAATTTTATATCGCTTAGTATATTGTATTCAAATTGTATTTTATTATAATTAACTGACGCACTAAAATTTTACGCTCGAAAACAACACTATGGACATTTTGTCTGCATCAAAATGAAGAACGAAATAATTTGGCAAGTTTTATGTTTGTTAAGAACGGAGATTCGGTTATGGACAATTTCTTGCCGACAAAATATTTCATTTCTACTTGGTCAGAATTGGGAAAAAAGAACCATCATCACAGTCATTGTCATCATAAAAAGCAGTGCGTTTTGTTATTCTTTTGGTGAGACGTTTATAAGATCGATTACTCACTCTTCCAGCTAGATTAAAATTAGGGGTTTATTAATATGGCCAGTTTTTTGTGATTTAATCGAATACAAACATTTTGAAGTATATGTTACAGTTAGACTTTAATGAAGACTAGTTAAAATTTTGAAACACTGGCGATACTGCTTATTATAAGTTCTCCAGGATTTAGTTTCATTGGTTAATTTGTTTTTCGAAATTAACCTAAATGATTCATCTTCAGAATTGTTGCATTGTCAGTTTAATATTCACGAACCTCTTTGATATTAAAAACGTTGATTATTGGGTTATTCTGCTTGTGCTATTTCTTCATTTGCCTAAGCTATTTTCTTTCTTTAATTTCGTTTGTCCGTGAGTATATCTTTATTTTGTTTCAGAATATTTTTCACGTGGTTCAACCAAAACATCTGTTTAAGTGTGAGATGCAAAGAATTACTATGAAAGACAGATGAGCAAAGTGTTCTCCGTCTTTGCTTCATTTTTGGCTTTATTCCGTTCTGAATGATTGTTTGACTATATAATTGTATCTGCTGTTTGAAGTAGAGACTTTGCAAACCCTTCTAAACATCACGCTACTTTCTCAACCAGCTTAGGTTAAAAACGTTAGTTTGACATTTTAAGTGAAATGATAAATGTAAGGTAAAAATTACTTTAGGTTAGAAATTACAACATAATCTAACGAATATATGCTCTTTTCATATATCCAATGCCTATTCCATTTATTGTCTTTATAGTACATACAAAACCACTTAATTATACCATATTATTTGTTAGTAAAACAAAATTCTTTATTTTCAAAAGACGATCAGCTTGACATGCAGAGGTGCAAAATAGTCAAAATGAGTTCAGGGATACTGAACCATTTATTTAAATACTTGTGTATATGCCAGAATATGTCTAAATGAAGAAATATTCTTGTGGCAAAAGTAAGTCTTGAATTGTAAATATTCAAAAAATAAAACTACTGATCATTTTCTACACTTTAAAATTTTCCTTTCCTGGATCTAAATTATAATTTCGTGGCCTATAATTTGCTAATAATACTTTAAAACGGTTCATAAAAAACGAAAATTACTTCTATGCGTTTTATTTTACATCATACAAATATATACGAAGTAAGAATCGGAATTATTAACTACTTTAAAAATCTTACATATTCTTAGTTGTATTGAAATTTGGCTCCTTCTTAAAATGAAATTTGGATTCTATTTTGTTATTTTAATTGTTTACATGATTATTAACATTGCTCGTAAGCTGTACAATGCATTCACCGGCACAATATTTTAATTGTATTGTTCTTTGTTTCAGAATGTTGCGCACCTGATAATGGTGGTAATCAAAAGGGGTATTGCTATGTGAAAAGAAACCGAGTTTCGTACTGCTGCAGATCTGGTACAACTTGTAAGCGTAGTAACCCGCTAGGTGCCATAAGGGGATTTGTGACAAACTATGTGAAACAAAATATACATAAACTATAAACACGATGTTTTATCATTAAAAGCCATATGTTTTTCTTATTCATTTCATGCTAACATTTGTAATAAATCATCCCTGTGTATCTGTTAACGTCATTGTCTAGAACCTAGATATCCTTTTATTCAAATTGCTTTGTTACTAAACTAATCAACTGTTTTTGAAAATGGTATGAAATATTTAGTAGAGAGTAAATTTACAAGTTTTTTATTCATTCATGAGATGATTTAAATGATTTTGGACTTGATAAATATAAAAATGTCGACTATGATATTTTTAAAGGCAAATATAATAATGCGTTTAGTCACTTCGTGATGGATGAATTGAAAGACTGAACCTTTCAAATGGCATCAATTGTGCAAAATAGCCAAAATATAGCAATTTAACGAAAACCAAAAATGCTATACCTTCGATGAAATATACTTTCTGATTAAGTCAAGACAAAGCACATGAGGATAACACCAGACTATAAGAACTATACAAAACAACCGATATACTTGCAGAACATGCTCAAGAAATAGGGAAAACAAGGGATACAACCGTAGCTACATCTATATTTGACTTCAATTGCTAGCATACATTATCTAATACGGGTTAGGATAACTTTAGTTAAAATTTACTTTAACCTAAACTATACGTCTACGAGCTAGTATTTAACGCTTTTAATCCCTCAATTACCGAGCAACTGTGATATTAAAATTAATAATTTATTTCAACTATGAAATAAGATCTGGCATCCGCAAAAAATGGTTCAAATTTCAAAGAAAGTCTCTGATTAATATTTTAGTAATTAGAAATATATATATATATATATATATATATATATATATATATATATATATATATATATTTGTATATATGTATACATACATATTTTCTATTGTCGATACGGCAATAACAAATTAGAAACAGTTCGTTAAAAGTGTTGATTATTTTTTCGCGCTTTACCTAATATTACCGATGTATTTAAATAATCGTTTATGAAATAACCGAGCTACAATAAAGACAAAGTTATTCTGAAATGAAGTTCACAATACTCTTTGTGGCTTTTCTTATGGTAATATTTGCTCACAATGCTGGTAAGTTCAATGAGGGGACACTTCGTAAAATGATTTGATAATTTTGTTTTTTTTTCAGTCTGTTGTAAAAAATCTAAGCCCGCCAAAGGGTATTGCTTTATGAAAAATAGACAGAAGTATTGTTGCGGTCATGGTTTTAGATGTACCCTAACACCTTAGTTTGTTACATTTTTGGTCAATAAATGTAATAATATAATTTCGTTTTTTGTACAGTATATTATTATTTAATATTATGAACTAAACAAAACTAAAACTTATCATATGCCAGGTGTGCAAGTTTAAAATGTTGTTGTAAACAGCTGGCGCATGAAATCTATTGAAGTAACCCTTGGACCCCAAAGCACCTTTTTTGGTAAGACTGCCCATTACAAAACGCCATATTCGATTAGTTGCTTACGAGTTAGTTCATACTTCTTTTTCGAATTAAACATGTCAAAATTTGAGCCAAGTAAAAAGCATTTACGCCATGTAATGATATTCTTGTTCAGTTCAATAAAAAAGGTATCCAAAAGTCATCGAATTCTTGCAGAGACTTACAGCGATCTTGCTCCAACTATCAAGACTTAAGAGCATTGGTTTCAATGTTTTAAAAGTGATGATTTCAATATTATTGACAAAGAATGTAAAAATCAACCAAAACAGTTTGAAGACAACGAATTACAAGCATTTTTAGACAAAGACGACCCACAAACACAACAATTGATGATGCCTGAGAACCATGGGGAAGATTCAAAAAATTGGTTCCACATAAACTAAACAAACGACAGATGGAAAGATGAAAAACTGCGTACGAAATGCTGCATTTACGCCTCAAAAGAAAGGGGTTTTTGCATCGGGTTGTAGCTGGCAATGAAAAATTGATATATTTTGAGAATTCCAAACTTAAGAAATCGTGAGTAACACCATGGCAACCATCAACATCGAATACAAAACCGGATCGTTTTGGGTGGAAAACAATGCTGTGTGTGTGGCGAGATCTGAAGGGAGTAGTGTACTACGAGCTTCACAAACCCAGCAAAACAGTTAATACCGTTCGCTACCGACAACAAATGATCAATTTAAACTACGCATTAATCGAAAAACGCCCAGAATGGGCTCGAAGACTCGACAAAGACATTCTGCGGCATGACAACGCTCCTGCACATTCAGCCAAAGTGATCAAAGAAACGATTTCTTCGCTTCGTTGGAAGTCCTACCTCACCCGCCGTATTTACCAGACCTGGCGCCTTCTGATTATCACCTCTTCACATCGATGGGACACGCACTGGCTGAGCAACACTTCAAGATTTTCGAAGATGTATAAAAATGGCTTGATGAATGGATATCAATGAAAGTTGAAGCTGTCTTTTGAAATGATATCCATAAATTGCCCGAGAGATGAATAAAATGTGTAAAAAGCGAGAGCCAATACTTCGAATAAAAAATGTTTTACCATTGTTCTTAAATAACTGCGTATTTTTCATGAAAAAAACGACATTAAACTCGCTTACCTGGTGAGTATGTTTCGTGCATCAGTTCTCATTCTTGTTTTTAAACTTTAGAGCAGTTTAGAGCAGCTGTAATATAAATGTGCTTCTCGGAATGGAAATCAGTTAAGGTTATAGAACACATCTTAAAGGAAGAAAAAGTCGAATCTGTTCCAAAATCGAGTAATAGAAACCCAGCCTTTAATTGCCAATGTTTGTCATTTTTAAATTCAATGGCTGTATACAAATAATAGGAGGAGCAAAAAGTCGATCAAGAGATTTTAAGGATGTTTCTTTTTTGAATATTTAATCCATTTTAACCAACTATTTGCATGCTTTCATGATATGAACTATATATATGTAAACACGGTCAAGCCACTTAAGCCGGGATAGTAAACTAGTAGTTTAGTTTCGTTTAGATAAAGAGTTGCAGTTTTGTAAACAACTTAAATATCATTAAGAATTAGTAGATTTTTTGATATGATTTAATATTAAAAAATTGTCCAAATTGCAAAAGTCAGTAGCGACTAAATCTATAAAGTATAGAGAATGGTGAAAAAGTTTCGTCTAGTGTTATCTTGCACTAAGATTAGACTTAATTTATTAACCTATCTGAGCTTTTTCTTTAATTTTTTGTATAATTTCATCCGTACATTTTTATTGCAATTAATTGCTCAAGGTTTATAACTTTATAGTAGATCACATCTGCATCAAACCACCAAACTCACATAAGCAGCTTATTTAGATGAGTGCTGTTTTGTAAGTTTTTTGGTGATTCACCTTTGTCCAATTATTGTATTGAACGTCTGCAATTGTGATATTGTATCCAATTCTTATCACAAATAGCAGCTCGTTTCAATAATAGATCAATTTTTTTTATGAGAAAACAATATTAAGCAAGTTTTCAAACGTTTTTATTTCTGTCAGTTTATATCCAATTTTTTGACTTTGTCGATTTGAGTTAAAAACGTTAATATTTTCTATTTGCTTACACTAAACTCGAGTAACATTTCAAAAGCTGTCTGAAATGGATCAAAATTAACGGTAATCTTTATTTCTCATTACCCTTTTTTGTGAAATCAAAGTTATCGATTCCAAATATTAATGTCATACATTATTGTTAGCAAAAATTTCATTCTTGATAACCTAATAAATATTCATAAAAGTTGAGTGAAAGCACTGAATTTAAAATTTACACAACTCTCAAACCTGCAATTATAATGGCACATTTTTCTAAGTATGTATTATATTAATACTTAGAATAATATTTTATTGAATAGCGACCACTCAATTTACGTTTAAAGGAAATATAACAAAAAAGAAAAGTATTTCCTTTGTGGTTTCAGTATTTGTGAAGGAATATACTTCATAATATTTTCGATATAATGGAACGTAAGAATATCAAAAAAAAAACAAAATAGAGTTAATCAAATCTATTTATCATCTCGCAGATGCAAATTTGGTGCCATATTATAGTCCTCATTGAAGTAAGGACAATCCGTATACTCGATGCATCTGCCTGTTTCTTTATTTCTTACATAACCGCTGTCGCAAGTGCAAGCAGTGCTGCAGTAAAAATTCTTAGATGGACGCGGTTCGTCGCAGGTAGCCTCTTTGGTAAAATAACAAACGCCTCTTCTTTCATAAGGCTTGCATAGTAGAACTGAAAATATAATTACAAAATATTTTTCATCGTGAATTTAAATAAATAATTTCACAACTAAAATGAGTAATTAGGATTTTAAAAAACTTGAACCTTACATCCTTCACTTGAGGATAAGTAAACACCTAGGATAGCTAAGAGCAATGTTGCCTTCATTACGGCTTGTTATCTGCCAACACAATATGTGCGCTTTTAAAAATGCACGTTTTATATATATCGCGAAATCATAAACAATTACTGATAAATTTTAGAGGGCGTAAATAAAATTGATTTTTAAATTAATGAATAAGCTATTACTCTGAAAATTGCATTGTTATGATGTTGTTTTTAATTTTCTGTTTAAAGTAGTACATTTATAAATTAAAGGAGTATAAAAATTTACTGTTAATTAATTGAATGCCCATTTTCACAATAGTGTATAAAATTCGAGTGACAAATGTTTCGCAAAATATATCAAAACTTGCAAAGTAATTAGATTATCTAGATACGACACTGTGTGATTTTCTTCGCTATTTCTGTGAAGTTTTGATAATGAAATTAATTTTACACATTTTTAACAGTTTCATATTTTGTAATTAACAATGTTGGGTTAGTGAATCAAATTTTCTGATACTTTTTAACAAATAATTAATGCCAGATCGATTTTAGTAATTTCACTCCCGAGTTTTTCTGCTTAAATCAATTTTAGTGAATTAAATATTTTAGTTGCACTTTTGCAAGCAGATCTATAAAATGTAAAGCTAAGATTTTTGTTGTAACTTTAGCCTAGCAAATTGATGCATGAATCCACAATATCACTGAGGATTCACAGCTATAATTTGAATTGAGTTCGGTCGTCTAAAATTATCGTATAAGGCACCACTTGATTGACTGAAATCCCGAAAATAAATAAATTTTATAAATAGATGAAACAAAAAATCATGCTGTGGTATAAGTCTGTTAAAAATATTATTTAATTTAGGCATAATCTACAACAATTTCATTATTTATGTAATACACTTAAAATAGCAACCAAAATCATTTGAGCTATACCCATCACAGTATGGAATGTAACAGTAAAGCGTTGACTCCAACGTTTTCTATATCATAACATGGACATTGAAGATAATTGAAGCTCTAGTAAGTCATTTGTTGGAAATGTTGATCATAGAAATCGTCAAGTCAAGCCGGCATACAAGCACTTGGAACCATTTGCAAAAGGCTGGTCTCTAGAAGAAACTCGATGTGTCGGTGCCACACCAATTGATGCTAAAGAACAATTTGAGATTTGAAGGAAGCTCGTCTGCTATGAGGTGGTCCCAACGAACCAATCACTTAATTCGGATCTATACTAACAACAACTGACTAGATTGAAGCAGGCAAGAGACGAGAATAGTCCCAAATTGACGAAAAGGAAGGATGCAGTGTTCAATGAAGACAAGGACAGGATGCACATAGATGCGCCAGAAAATCCAAAAGCTTGGATGGGAGGTTCCACTCGTCGTATACCACAGGCATGGCACCAAACTAATTATCACTATTTGAAGTAATTTAAAAATTTTCTTGACGATAAGAGAATTGTTCCGAGAGAAGCTAGAGAAAATAAGCTGGTAAAGATTTTTACCAATAGGGATGAGGAGATCTTTAATCGTGAAATTATGAAATCATCTTCAGAAGGAACAAAAGCTACTGAACTAATCAGTGCATATTTGGTGGAAAGCCAAAAATCCTAACTGTGTTAATTTCATGCTGGAAATGCTCGAAATAAAGAGAAAAATCGCTCACAACCTTTTACCTAAGCCAATATTTTTCACGATTCTTCTTTGTTTTAGAATTGACGCGCCTTTGTTTTTAAAAATTAAAATGTAAATAAAAGTAATCTTTAATTAAACAATAATACCAAGGTTTGCCGGGCCAATTTTTAAATATAATTACTACTTACTGTGTTCTAGATGTCAAACATATATAAGTTTAACGGCTTGCACTAAAAAGTATCTTAATTTTGGACTAACCTATCTGGAGAATCATAATTGAGAATTCAACTAAGTTTAGGTCAAATTATTTTACTTGCAATCGTTTCTTTTAACCTGCTCATATTATTGGAATAGAATACAATGCATAGAACGATGAATATATAAGTACTTACTTAATCGCAGCAAAACAAGGATAAGTATTTTATACCATTAATGAACTCTTCATAGGTATAACTCCTGGGAGTGCTAAACCATATAAAATTTGTACACGGACAAACTGTTCTAACGGCGTGCTTGAATATACACGAAGTCAAGAAAGAGTATGCAAAATACTAAAGAATTTGAAAATAAATTATGGAAATTACTGATATGGACTGGTTTGTATATTATTAGCAGTGAACTGTCTGTCTCCAACAATAACATGAAATAATCTTGAAAACCATGTAAAACTTTTAGAAGAACACATCTCATATCAATTTAATATACTAATTCGAAATAGCAATACAAATAAGCTTTTTTGAATAATTCCTTACTAATTATTCAATATTCATAATGCTTATTGAACAATTATTCTCGTATCCTAAAATTATTTATCGCGACATGGTCTTAAACGTTAGGGGCGGAATGATATCGCCAATTTAAATAATCGTTCCCTTGAAACCTATTTTAAGTTCAAATTGAATAAGTCTTGACGCACATGCCGGCCTTTTGACACCTTCAAAACACATCATCGCGTCCGCCGCCAGAAAAACATTCGCCCCCTCTTCGTCTGGTTCCAACGTGCAAGCGAAAAAGTGGAGCAGGAAACAGGATGACGTGAAGTAAAAAAAATCGTACCTGGGGGACTTCGTGGACGACATGCCTTCGCAGCACTGATATTGATCGTACTTGAAATATATCCCTTTACTGCACATGCAGGAGGTGGTGGTAGAGACACGAGGGTGCAGAATCCAGTATATCACTACACTAGAGGGTTGCCGACTCTCTGAACTTTTCTCTCAAAAACAACCCTGCGAACTTTCAGCAAGCATGCGCTCGCGCTGGATACGCTGCGAAAATCTCTTAATATTTCACTCTGGATTTTGCAAGCGCCTTTGTTTGTTTTGCTTAGGGGGCCGTTTGACTTCTTTTTCACTACGAGCAATAATCACGCCCGATATAGATAAACAAAACGAATTTAAAATCAAGCTAAAGGTGGAAACGGCAACTATTTACTTGATATAGGCCACGGGCAATTATGACAATGTCTAGGAAAGTTTTGAATGAAAACAAAATGCGCTTTGATATAATTTGACAAAACATTTATCTCACCTATAAGCCATCTCGGTGCAACACTGATGAATTTCCACACTGCACATGTAATAACCACAGTTAAATTCAGGTACCTACATTTGCTTAATGCAGTCTATCTTTCAAAACAAGCGTAACGTAGTAATTTATGCTGAACTGTTTACAAGCATCTCTTTACTCAAAAAGATAAAATTTGTAAAGAAAACAGCTTGCTTTGAACACAGCGGATGATAAACAGCGCTGTTATAGTAAAGGTGCGATAAAACGCAAAGCTCGACAATATCTGAACAAATTTTACAAAATTGCTTTTAAAATTCTTACGCAGTTATTCCGTAACAAGAGTAGATATTGAATTCTCTGCGGTTCATAAAACATGACGGTGACATTTCTTAACATTCCCATATTGAGCGTGTGAAATTCAATCAACTTCAACGAAGCACAAATAATTTATTTACAGATTGTTCATTGAACTAATAAAATTGCAGAAAGTACATACAAGGAGCATCTCGTACCCTCCTTAATCACAGCGGCTGGCAGGACGATTTTCCGGAAAGTTCCTTCCTTATTGCTGCTGTTGAATATCCAAGCCGGTTCCTCCTTGATAGTCACCAATTTTTTCGAAGCCATTGTAAAATGTATGAAACACTAAGAGAACTGTAGTAGTATCGCTGGTGTTATCACTGGAATACTGAAGCCCTACCTTATGTACGGCCTCGATGATAGGTATGTCTACCACGGAGGTTAGTATTTTTGTTTACAGCACAATTGCATGCTATGGAAAATAATTCGTGACGTTACGCTCGCTCATATCGTAATTTTCAAATTAAAAATACATTCTGGTTATCAGCCGTTATCATATGTTCGTCACACTAAAGATTCAAATGCTTCCAATCGCACATCAAAGTTCCTCATGCCGAGTCATAGATAAACTGCTACTTAATACTCTGAAGCAATCGCTGAGCCATAGTTATTATAGTAAACTAAATAACTAATATGGTATTTTGCACACTCAGTCATTCCTAGATAATTTCCTGTATATCGTTATAGATTATCGTTTAAATAGTAAGCTTTCTATTAAATCTCTAAATCTAAATTCCTATTCGCAATAAATACTTGTTTTCCTAATCACTTTTCAACAACAATTGTATTTTGAATCATTCATAAGTGATGTCGCTATGAATAAAAATAAAGCAGGTGACGTGTTTGCACGAATACTTCAATCGGAAAACCAGGTGGAATCCTCAGCAACAAAAACAAACGAAATATTATAAAGAGCATAGCGTATTGCGGATATCCGTTTTTATTTTGTAAATGGAATTAACTCCGACAAATGATGGTAATGGCTCTGTGGAAAATATAGATTATCCAAGTCCAAGGCTAGGAGGTCAAGGTCAGGATATCCACGTACCTAGATACGAACCAATACCAATACGTAGGCAAGGGAAACACGCGATTTTCCACAATATATACCTTCTTTTAGTTAGAAAGTGATGGATTCATAAGGCGCTGAAAGCACATGCATATCTAGGCTGAGCTTTTTCAGCGCCCCGTGTCCAGGGGGTGGTTAGCCCATTAAAATTTTATTTTTCACACTGTAATTTCATCGATCTTTAGACTCGCTAAATTCGGCCGGCTAAGCTGAGAAAGGGTAATTCACGGTCAACATTTACTGCATAAATCTAAGATGCGCATCCTAATAATAATATTTTATATTTAATTAGCAATTGTCTGCGGAGTCGCTTGCGAGAATTAAAAAAAAATAATTTTCTGCACAATACACTGAGCTAATGTTTCTAATACATTCCGATTTGCCGATGTTATCGTTGATGACGTTGGCTGGCCTTCCTGTCCTGATGTTTTCGTTAGTACTGCAGCCTACATTCATAACGGTCATCATATACATCAGCGATTCATTCATTTTATCTTTAATTGCAGAAATTACAAAAATCTAGCTGAACTCACCCTAAAGCAGACAGCAACTTTCATCATTTACAACATACTCATGTTCATAATATAACGTTATATTTTGTAATCTCAAAGCCTCGATACAATCATGACCCGAAGACGAACATCCAATATCAATCAGTTTATAACTTGGCCAAACATTTTTCCATAGTTGCAGCAAAACAAACTTGAGTGCCATAAACACTAATTCTCTTGACTAACATCAAGACTCTCTCAGTCACAGTACTATAGTGAACTTTGTTTTATAATCTGATGTCTTTGAATAGCTTAAGATGATGTAATATTATTATGAAATTAATATGATTATTTACTCTTGTAAGCTAAATCTTACCAATCGTTTTTAATTTCACAAAATCCTAGAATTGGAAGTTTTATAAATCTAATGCGTACTAGTATACGACTAAACATTCTCTTAAGTCAAAATTATGTCCTAAAACTATTGCTCTTGTTCACTTTCTGGTCTCCCATCTTTTGTATAACAGAAAATACTAAGAAGTTGGATATTTTAAGTGTGTATTAATGATGTCATTACAAATTCTCAAATATCAGCAAATGCTCCTTTTACTCTCAGTTCCTCGGCATATAATCTTTTGTATTTACCGAGCTTAGATAAGTATTGCAAATATATTATATACTCTAAGAGAAAGTTTTTTGAGAGGCGCAAGCACTCAATCATTATTTATCTACTTGTAATCTAATAGTATTATGTTCATTTTTCTTCAAAGGCTCAACTTTATGTAAGTAGCACAAAAAATATTGTCATTGAGAACAGAGTATAGCTACTCATGTTCATTTAATTCCCTAAATTAAGTATCTACAACAACAGACTTAACATCGAAGCTGTTGAAAATTAAAACTACACATTTTTAATGATCTGTATTGAAAAAGAGGACTCATACTAAAATATTTGAGACCATAGTAGGTTTCTCACCGGGAAATACTGAAATTACTTTTATTCTAGCATGGCTTTATCATATACCAAATCATTTTATAATTTTAAAGCCAATTAATTAGAACCAAGGAAACAAAACACTAACACCCCAGAATCAATATTCTGCCATATAATGAAAAAAACTGCATAAAAGACCCTATCATTAAATGATATTAACCCTAGTGGCACTAGAAATAATACATACCTATTATGAATTAAAAATCTGAAAACCGTGTGAATAAGGATCTTTACATTTTAGGCGTAGATTCTAAAAATTGAATTAAATATTTGTAGCACTTTTGGTATTTTTGTTTATGGTGTACTTTATGTTTTTGTGTGTTTAATGTTATTTGGTTGGTTTAGATGTTTATTAGCGACTTTACAATTTTGTTTCATATTGTAAGAAGCATCGTCAGAAGTGACGATTATTTATAAATTGGACTGTTTACAAACAATCAAGAAAATAGTAAATTCTTATGTGTATTTCATATACACACTTTAATGTAGGAATAAACTCCACAAATCAGTCCCCACATTAAATATATTTCAATCTCAAGTGAAACGCACAATTTTTTACGATTTATGGCTTTAATGGGCAACAGTACGTAAAATTTAAATACCCTCATAAATAACACATTAGTTGAATTAGTAGATAGCAAAAATACGTTGAGAAAATAATATTTAGTAAATGTAATAAAAGCGCATATTCGCTAAAAACTATTAGGAAAAATTGTTTTTTTAAGTTGTAAAAATAATTAAAATTACTTACGCTCTGAAATCATCCATTTCTACAGCTATTAATTTGACGAAATAATTGGAGCAACGGAAGCGAAATTCCAAATACAATACCGTGCTTTACATCACAATATATGCGTTCATGATTTAATATTAAAAACATTTAAATGAATATGTAATACAACCGCATACTCTATATCAACATGTGGTTCACTTTTTATGTACTAAAAATATGGCGCATGGAAGGACAAATGTTTATTTAATATATAAGTTATAATACAAAAATGTCCAACACAGTCACAAGAGCCGATTAACTATACAATTTTTTTTTAATCGCATTATGTTGAGAATATAGTTTTTATTGATCACTTTATTAGGTTTATTAAATAAATACTGTGCTGAGTAAATTAATATCTATACAATTCATAGAGCTCTATATATATAAAAGCGGAACATTTTTTTATGTAATGATATCGTTATCACTTGTTTTTCCGTTGTTTCACCAAAGTAAAAATTGTGCAGCCCACGTACTGTACTTACTGGTACAATGTATAGTCAAAGTATATGGTTAAAGTAAATTTCGTCAAAATCTAAAGAACAAATTGATATCAATTTCTCTAATCGCATGAGATTTACCTCCCCAGACCTCATTTTAATTCAGCTTTTTTTATTTTGAATATCTCCGTTGCCTTGTATGATAAAGAAATCATACTGAAAATTTATATTTTGCACATTCCTCAATATTTAATCTAAAATTATCTATCGATTTTTACATTCCCGTGTATAGTATAGTATAATAAAGGGGCAAACTTTATGTGTTGATGGATTGTCACTTCTGATGGGCCCTGAATATATTTCTCCATTTTTAGGGTGCCGTTCATATAGGAAAGCTGTTTAAACTAAAATGACAAAGTTTGTCAAAGATATTTTATAATGAAAAACTTATACTTTACGGAATTGGCCGACTCATCTACAATTATACCAATATTCTCAATTAAATGTGTTTTTAATGTCCAAAGAAATCTGTAGATATAACTATATTTGACAAAACTATAAATGTTTTGAAAAAGTTGCAAGTAAATACTAATAACTAAACGGTAAATTTACTTAAACCGTCTTATGAAGTACAGCGAAATTTTATTTTACTTTTGAAATGCACCGTATTAGTCAACATTGCTAGAAAGAGTATTAGTCCTGTGGATCTAAAACGAGATTTCTGCACCAATTTTCCAATTGGCTGTAGGTAGAAATGAAGAGGATATTGTAGTTTTTATTAACAAATCCAAAACCTTTTCTATTATTTATAGAATGTTTAAACATCTTATGTCTTTTTTTCAAATGTTTGTTAACTTATTACCCAAATATGACAATAAGGATTGGTACAGAAGTAAGACTTCACGAGATTATTAAATCTAAACTTAACCAGTTTAGTATTCTTTGTTGTCAAATCGATATCAATAAATATGTTTTTGTTAATTTAAGTAACGTGTCAACTTTATTTTAAAGTATAATGCTAATATAGACAATTTGCAATCACGAATTTAAAGAAATATGTTAAGCTATAGGTAGTATAAGTAGGGATTAATTTTACTTTTAGAATGTTGAACAAATATCCCACTGATCTGATTAAACTAATATTTAATAAAACTCTGTCATTTTCTACATTTCAGGGTCTCCTAATAATAAACTTGAAAATTGATCATTTACAGTTTATGGTAAGTTGCAAATGATCAATATATATTCTTTTTAGTTAGTTTTAGTAAACTCAAATGAATATTAGGAATCACTAAGACTCAAATACGAAGAAAAATATTCAAGTATTAAATTAAAACATTATTAATCACAGCCTCTACTAAATTGTCTCAAAACGTATCCTCCTCTTTCACTTGGAAAATGTATATAATTCATCAAAATCACTCCATTGAGGAAACAATCGTCGCCTTTGAGTCGAATATTATTATCTCTCGCTTAAACAGACTATTTTCTTTTCACTGTGTTTGCAATACGTACCTGATATATTTTTTACATGTAATAATTGAGCTATTATCATTAAATTTACGTTATGCACAAGAGGTAAACAATATCAGTAATAGAGTCATGAGCCCATTACAACTGGACCTGTTCAACAAAAACTCCTAATTAATAACCAGCTTGCAGACAGCCGATCTAATTGCAACAAAGCCGTTTCTATTCTTCTTTCTTAAAATCGCAAACCGTGAAATGGACTTCATCTAGTTTCTTCATTATACTAATTAAATGCACTTTACGCGTAATTCGCCAGCACGTCACACAAATGTTAACTCTTGGCATTTAAACTCCATTGTTTATTGTGCCCTACTCATTTGCAATAAATACAATTACAAAGCATAAAGAGCACATCCGTTGCCTCCAGATGGCTCAACTAAATTACCTGGCTATCGTTGTAAATAAGATTTTCTAATTTAACTTAATTGCAAAATTTCATAAGCTATTTACATTTATATGTGGATCAGTCAATAAAATAAAAAACGAAAATTAAAACAACAACTACAAACATTTTTAAAACGACTTACCTATCTATCGCAAAAGCACATAAAACGCCATTTGTTAGAGCACATCTTTATATATAGGTAGTTTCTTATCAGTTCGCATAGCTTAATATTTTCTGTAAAATCAATTATGAATAGTCACACGTTTTTAAATAATTTCCATTATCTTAGCTTCGAAGTATACGAATGAGTTTGTTTATAATTTTGTTCAATTAACAGGAACGTTAAAAAACACGCATGCTAAGCCAACGGCTTATCAAGATTATTTGACAGGAACGCATCATCTATTATTACCTAAATTAGTAACTGCCTCCTGTTATAAAGACTAATAGCGGGCAATTGCGCAAATTTCTTTTCTCTGCGGTCATGACTCCAAGATATTTAATTTTTCTATATTCAGAAAAATTTGCATCTATAAGCCAAAATACATCCAAGTGTTCATGTATCATAAAAATTTCTTTTTCTGATTGAGTGGGTCGTTAAAATGTTAAGTATTTTTGCATATTGTAAACTATTAATTTTATATCAAGGGTAGGCGTATTCATTTTATTAGGATTTAAAACCTCGCGTGGGGATTCTCGCATTTTATGCAAACGTATCTTAAAAAATCCATACTACTGAGTGAAAAGCTCATTCAAATTTCTAGTATACGGGAAGTATATAAGGAAAGGTATTGAAATAATGAAAAAATTCGACCTCGAGATTTTATCGATGTCCATGTTTTGAGTGCCCCTGAATCCATTTTGATCATTTTTGGCATGTTGTCTGTGTGTGTATGTAAATATGATGGCGATCAGACTGTTTGAGGTGGAGCCAAGAAATCTGGTATACGGCTACTATCGCAAAAACTTCTGCATCAACTTTTGAGGCATGTAGGACCACCGCAAGTACCCGTTTACTTACATAGTTTTGAAATTTTTTCAAGTAAAGTAGTTTTTAAAATTAAGCTATCCGATTGAAATTTCGTGTACACCTTAATTATCAGAAAAAACTCGCAGATACAAATTTTTAACATGATTGGAGCATCGGAAGTGCTATTTACATAATTTTGAAAATTTTAGTAGGCTTTGGAATAAAAAATATTACAAATATCCTAAACATGGAAAATATAGCAATAACAAATAATTTTGTGTAAATTTGAAAACCCGACGCGGGATATTACCGTCATAAATTTCATTTTTAGTTGTGAATTTATACTCTAAAATTGGATCCTTCCTTTATTCATGAATTAACTTAAAAAATGCAAGCCTTCGTAAAGGGTATTTACACGCGATTCATATTGCAGGCTAATTAAGAGTATATTTTAAACACAAAGTATTGTACATTACATAAAGAAATAGTAAAAAATATCCCGATGATATATAAATATTGAAAAAGAATTGAATACTGCTTATGAATACATTAATGTCTTGAAAATAGACATTGAAGTATATGTAAATTATGAATATTAAAACTTTTTCTTTTAGCTTTGAAGCGCATGTAAGTGTTTGTAGTTCTATTATTATTAATCGCAGGTACTTTTTTGTTGTACATATATTTATACAAAAATGTTGAGTGGAGACTCTCCAGATTTTTTATGAAGGATATGTGCATTTATTTTATAGGGAATGGGAAACTTACATCAAACCAGTACAGAAAGGGATCATGGTTGCAGGGGTTAAAAATTAATTTGTTTACAAAATATATATTAATCATTAAGCAACAATAAAAGCGGGCAACGTAAAATCTGGCGTAAAAAATTAAAGTTCTTCAGGCAGAAGTGGAGGAACATTGTCTTCGAATTTCATTTGAATATTTCCTCTAGGGAAATAATTGGCAACAATATAAATGTATCCGTATTTGTTAGTGGCTATTGCCATCCCTAATTGTTTGGTCTCTTTCCAAACGATTTGTGTAAATTCTTCAGTTTCCACGCTCCAAACTGGACTGTCGTAATTGTAACTCCTAATTTTATTATACCAAGTTCTGACGGCCTTCTCAGCGGGGGATGTTAAATTTTGGGCTGCTCTAAGCTCAAAAATATTTTCGCCATATTTCCCTGGCAAGTTGTACTGCACCACGTTGAGTTTTGCTAAGTGATCCGCCCAATTTTGAGCAAATTCGCACATCTAAAATTATAAAAGAACTTGTAACATACAAAATATATTTAAATAACAATACTTTCAATAAACTAACACTTTTGTATTTAGAAAGTCTGTTGATATTTAATATTTAATGATAATGTTACCTTGAAGCAAAACAATCCTTTACAAAAAAAATAGTTTGTACAAAAACTTACTTCCTTATTTAACACAAGAGGAGACACTCCATGCCGAGCCCGATACTTATTATGAGCATCCAGGCCCTCCAATGCAAATTTCGTAAACTCCCCTTCCTCTTCATTTCCCATATTCTTCTCCAAACTATCAACATTTACTTGTCTCATTCCTATCTTCTCATGTTGCTCCATATTTTTCGCAGAAGCGTAATTCGCAACCACATAAATGTTGCCCTGTGCGCTTTTTGCTACTCCCACACCCAAAAACTTGCTAATTTTAGATATCACTTGCGCATAATTTTCCATCTGCTCCCTATCCGCTTCATCGGTATGCTTTACTTCATCATACCAAAAATCAACAGGCTTTCGCCCGGATATGGTGAAATTTTCAGAATTAGAACTAACGGAATAGATATTTTCTCCAAAGGGGTTGTTTTCTCTAGGCTCTAGGCTATCTTTGGTGGCCAAAACGTTGGCCCATTCCTGGCTAAGCTCGCACAAGCCAGGATGAAGCTCCAAACTCTCTATTCCTAATCTCTTCCTGTACTCATTATGTGCATCTAAAAAGTCAACTTCAAAATCTCCTTCAGTACCTTTTTTCGCATTTTTTGAAGCTAGGTGGAGATTTTCGAACCCTGGTGCGACTTCCTTAGAGGGCGTAAGCGCTGATGGCTGAACGTTCGTCAAGAATTCGCCTAATATGTTGCCTGTTGGGAAGTAATTAGCTACTACGACTGTCTTTTTTCCATTCCTAGCTACGCCTACCCCTAAGTCAGTTGTTCCTTTCCAAATGATCTGCGTGAAGTGGCAAGTTGAAGGAGATGTAGGTTCTTGTTTAAAATTGTGTCTCTCCATTTCGTTATACCAGCTCTTAACGGCTTCTTCCGTAGAAATCTTCCGATTGGGATCAGTAGAAATAATACAGTACGTATTTTCTCCATAGTCAGCCTTCTTAATCAAATAATCGGCTAGGAGTTGCGCTTTTTCGCTTAGGTCTTCTTTGAGCTGCAGAAGAGGGGCGCCATGTTTCTTCCGGAGGTGGTTATGGATTTTAAGGCAGGCTTCGTTGAACTTTTTAGCATACTCGTGAAATTTTTGTTCTAGGAGTTTTTGCTCTTGGAGCTTTTCTTCTTGGTTTTTCTGCTCTTCTTCCAAAGTTACCGTTTTCCGGCCTAATTTGGACTTCTCGTCCAATTTGGTCATTTCGCCATCCAGTTTCGTCATTTCACCATCTAATTTCAAAATTGCCCCGTCAAGCTTTAGAATTTCTTCGTCTAAATCTGAGATTTCGTCGCTTTGGCCCGAAGCCGTGGATTTACAAACGTTTTTCATGAACTCTCCTTTTATATTCCCGGCTGGGTAGTAATTGGCAACTACTACGGTTTTTCCATCTTTTTTAGCGAAACCTACGCCCAGAAATTCTGTTTCTTTCCAAACTAGCTGCGTAAAGCGTCCTGAGGCTATTCGTGTCGGTTCTTCTTCAAAGTTGTGCTTTAGAATGTCTTGGTACCAAGTCAGAACGGCTTCTTGTGCAGTGACCACTTTTTTAGGATCGGTAGTGGCATAGCAATAAGTATTTTCTCCTATTTCGGATTTGTTTATCAAATAGTCAGCTAGCTTTTGACTATGGATGCAAAGATTTTTATTTAGGTTTAGCAGTGGGGCGGAATGTAATTGGCGGAGGTCGTTGTGAGCCTTGAGGCATTCTAGTTGGAAGTCCATCTTGTGTTAGGGTCGACCTGAAAAAATTGATAATATTTTACGATTTTTCATTGGCAACACTGAAAAGTATCAAAAACCAATATGGAGACCATGGTATTTAATTTAAAAATTAAAAATTTGTCCACGACAATTTTTCTTGGTTTTCTATTTATAATTAAAAAGCAAAGACTAGCTAAAATTTTATATAGCTTTGCCAGTGTCAGCGAAAATCTAAAAACTGGAATTGAAATTGTGTATTTATTTCAAAAATTATATATATTTAGAAGCTAGTAGGACTCCATATTTCTAATATGCGTTCTTAATTATCCTAGTTTTTTAAATTTAAATATATTCTAGAATGTACATCAGCAAAAATTCATTACAATTTCATTTACCAAAATACAATGAATGATTTGTTATCCCGTAAGAAGGCTAGTTGAAATAAATGTAAATATTTTTGCATCGCAAATAGTGCATCAAACAAAATAATACTTGCTTTAGTTCATTTATGAATCGAAGTATATATCATAGAAAACATTTTTCCGTGATTTTATCTGCTATTCCTCTTTCCTTCGTTTTACGTTATTTAATTATTTCAGTCTCAATAAATAATTACAATAAGTGGCTACACAACAACTAAATTGAATATACCCTTTATATAAAAAAATGAAAATAATTGCCATGCATTAAATTAGCAACAACTAATGCAAAAAAACTTACTTTTATCCACATAAAAACTGCAACTGACATCATATGCAATATATAGCAGACAACTTCATTGCCTCATTAATTTGCAAACTGAATGAGTAGGAATAAAAATTTTCTACTGTACTATTCCCTAACATTACAAAGCAAGAAGCATTAACCTAGCTACACACCGAGGTCAAAATGGCACGGCTTCCACTCAACTCTCCCACACATAAACTTTTAACGGATACGTTTACATGCAGCGAATGCAAACAAAATAGGGACTCAACACAAAACTTCTATTATTATTTAATATAAAAACGTTGGTCGAAACGAAATGGAATACATAAAGTAAAGAATTCACCTGCTGAGCAACTTGAACAGTTCACTTGTAATTTTGCCAACAAGCTAAAGTTTTATGAAGTAATAATACAATGATTAATGCGATAATTGAAAAGCAAATAAATATCTTATCTGATGATGTAGGTACATACGATATGATTCGTCGAAATAAAAATTATTGCTCAAAGCGGCACCAAACTATCTCCAAAACATAAACGTGAATATACAATGCAGCCTAATTAGCAATAAAGCGATCGAAAGTCATAACAAACCTAAAAACCGGAAGATAAATTTGATAAATAGTCCACTAGATGAGGGAATAACAATTCTGCAACAAATAGAGATGTTCTCAAATGATTTGGAACAGCGCCAGGCCATGAATCAAGTTTTAAATACATTATCTAAAGTGGTCAATTCATTTCACAAAAGAGAATCTTTATTTAAAAGCTTCGAACATTTCAATTTATATGTCCATTTGCAGGGGTCCTTCATTTTTCTCGCGGACATCTTCGGATGTCTATGAATCTGTTTTTATTCAAACTGCATATTGGAATGTAAGTAACACATGCCTCCTTTAAAATGGTAAATAAACTCAATGATTTCTCAACCAAGTTAGGCAAGGGCAAAGCCGTGCACAAAAGCAAGGAATCAAACTGAAATACGAAAAATTGAGCTGAAATAAAAGTAACTGAACAAGAGTAAGAGGAATGAAGCTAAAATGATAGGGATAGAGCATGAAAAAGGAGGATTCAAGTTGAGGAATACGCATAAATAATAACTAAAAAAATCAGAATCGCCCAAGAAAAGTCAGGGAAGCTCTAAGATAAAAATATGAATCAGTGAGTAAATCCTTAGAATGAAGCATTTTTTATTATGTGCTTTAGTGCAGCTTATTTTGATGTGTGCTCATTATGTCCAAGACAACGCAGTGAAAATTGTCGATTGATTGATGATTGGCTTGGATACTTACCAAATTTCAGCAGGTAACTAAAAAATGCGTAGAGATATGAATGCGTACAGGATAAATCATGACCGAGAGGGTCGCGTTCTATGATGAAACTGCGTCCTGGTTCTCTGAACAAACATCAATCGATATTCGGAGGATATTAAGCGCTCCTATTTAAGCTCACAAAAGGAATTCGCTGTTGATGACTCACTTATTTCAGAACTCTTCACGCTAACTACCTTCCTATTGTGCTGTTCTAATTTCAGAGAGCATTCAATTTGGAGGTGCAGCTCATCTAATTTGCGATCCACTAAACCCTCAATAGCACCTATGATGGTTAATATACCGTTTTCGGTTGGTAGAGCGTGAAAAAGTGTCGCGTTTGTATTGTTTGTCAATTTGGAAATTATGGACCTATATAGGAGCGTTGATGAGATTTTATAAGTGAGTTTTAAAGATCGACCGACGGCCGACTAAAACTTTTAAATGTTATTCAATTATGAATGTAACGCAACTTTGTTGTAGCAAAAACTGAGAATGCAATCAGAAATTCGAGTTGCAATCACGCCCCCAATAGATTCGACATCGATATGTACGATACTAGTTTTTACTTTATAATATTTAAAAATTTAGGAAAATCCATAAATCTTCGGGTGTTTTTTGGAAACTAATGCACACGTTTTTTTGTAAAACTTTATTACTTTAAATGATTTCCAAAACTATTTTGCTTAGAAAGAAAATTAGCTAGCATTATGCATCCTTTCGACAGTTTGCCCGCTTTACTTGACACAAACTTTACATAATCAAAAAAGTTTTACTAATCGTTGTTAAAAATATCCTAATTAGTTAAAAAAAAGTGACGTTTTAAATATTATTTGCTCAATACTAAATATTTCCAACACTTCTAAACAACCTAAATTAAAAATAGAAACATCGGATAATACCATATATTCATGTTATGCCGTTTATATACACCTAAACTCATTCTCTCAAATATACATAACTAAAGGCCAACATATTATTAGTTTGCTCTATATTTAACTAGGAAGTTATAAATTTAAATACATTCTAATGAACAAAAAAAGATTATATAAATGAAGAGCCAGTTTCGATAACACGCTTTATAACATAAACGTGATTCAATGAGTGCTGGTTATAAAATGAAATCATTTACCCAAGCTTGTTTTGTATTTCATAATAAACAAGAAAATGTTATGAAAATATGGCAAATATGGTTGTGCAGTACATTTTCGCATTAATGTTCGCTTTTAGTATGTCGAATCCATGAGATATAAATTATGTAATAATTTTAAACAAAGGACCATAATTTATATTTTTTGCTACTGCATTTACAAGGGCAGTCTGCAATAAGCATGAAGTTTAGTTTCCATGTCTTGCTAATTTTGTTTGGCTATAAATGTCACTTCTTATCTACTGAACTTCAACACAGCAATTTCAAATCCATTAAAGTGTAAAAATTTTCTTTTCATGCTTACTGCTGGGAAAAATGTTTTAAATTGGAAACGGATAATATATGCATAGTTAAATTTCATGAAAAAAACCTTACCTTCTAATTTATATGTTCTTCCAACACAAAACATTAATTTGTTTTGAGGGACCCACACCAATTCACTTTCAAAATCAATGAATTCTGGTTCAAGGAGCCTCGAATTTCTAATCACTTAAAGCACTTTTTTCCGTGAAGATTTCTTGCAGATATCACTAAAAGTAGGAATAAATAGGGATAGGAACCTGGAAAAATTATGCCTATAGGAGTAGATATAGAAAAATTAAATATGTATAAATGTCGAAAAATAAATCATATAGGAATATTGAAATCTAAAACCTGCAGGTATAAATTTATAAAAATAAAATCTGTAAGAATCATCGTAGACAATCTGAAATATAGGAATAAATATAGAAAAATTAAAATGCAGGGACACGTTTCAAACAAATGAAAGCAGATTCAACTCGATAAGTCTATAAAGTACTTGGTTAACCACTAACTAAATCGTTTCCTTCATCCTAGACCGTAGCTGCCCTAATCTACTTTATTTACGACTGACTCACCATATGAGATGGCTCCCTACCTGGTTGCGATTAATTAATTCTATTTCACATGATGAGTCAGCTACAGGCAACAAGTACATAAGCAGAAACAATTAACTAATTGAAAAAAACTGTTAATCAAGACTTGAATTGGAATTGGTAACTCTACTACAAACTGCTGGAACTTTATTAAAATTTTTACCAACATAACGAAAACATCGGAGCAAAAGAACAGCCAAAGGAGTGCTTTATGGAATACAATCATAAATCAAATATATTCCACTAGAAACTATAATCGAAAGGACAGTATTACTTATTTAGGACACAAAGTAACAGTAGAATATGCTCAAAATAATGACTACCTAGTAAATATCCAATTGAAAGAACCAAGCATCATAGTCTAAAAATTTTGATTGGGCTTGTTGCGCATAAAAAAATTATACGTTTACATGGCACTATGAAGTTAATACAACTTAAATTGATAATTGTCTATATCATTCGACGCCAGGAAACTCGGTGGAAAGTAGCAGATACCAGAGTTTATAGAAGAGTAAATTGCAGCAGTGACCATTTCGTAGTTCAATGAAAACTAAGGATAATATTTAAAAGAATGTATCAAAAAATGAATGAACTGAAAGCACTAAATACAAGCTTTATCTATTTTGAGAAAAATTGTTTTTTTTTTTTCAAAATTGACTGGATCAACAGATGAACATCGAATGTAGTACTAAATTAACTGAATAATACTATTTGTCTGTACGAAAAACACTGCTAATGCAGCTTCCGTAAGAAAATATGTAGGCACAAAAAATGAAAAGCAATATTCTATGGAGCAATGGTATTAAAGAAATCAATGCTTTTCAGGGCATAAAAATCAAGAACAGTTAAAATTTAAAAACATTAATTAGTCCATTATAAGTTGGTTTGGAAAGATACTACGAAACTAAGCAAAATGATACAAGACCATAAGAAGTAGATTATCTGCTCTGCTATACAAAACCAAAAGAATAGAAATAACAGAAAATAAATTTAAAAATCCTGAAAAATCGAAGAATGGTCCAGATACTGAACTTGAAAATATGCCGGCAGAACTTTTTACATGTAGAGCGCCAATAGGATTTCCGTAAAATGTCGAAAATTGTTCTCACGATTTTAGATTTAATTAATAACCTATCACATTCATGAGCATATCTTTGAGAACTATGATGTTCAATGACCATATCGAAGAAAGATAGAAGGGGGCTGTATCGACCATATTCAAAAGTAATTTAACACAGGGCACATGGCCAATGAACAGAATGACAAGCTAAAGTCAGGTATGCCATATCAGCCACAGTTGGCAGATGCAGACCAATTAGAATACCTCGGATTCGGCCACCGTGCCTAACACGGCTGTCGACATGTGAAATAATGAATCACCTTAGTTGACAACACTTTTATCAGTATAAATGATTCAATATATAAATACAAAACTGATCCCTGAAACATGGGACATGGTATAAATTACAGTTATCCATAAAAAGGAAAGAAAGTACTCCAATTATAGGTTCATCTCAGTCACAAATACTTATCAGGTTTTATGGTGAATTTTTCAATTGACAAAGAATATGGAAACCATAAACTGAAAAAATAATTAGGGTTAAGTGCAGATTGATCAGGTTCTGAAAATATATCTCTTAATAATAAAACTATCACAAGTAAAAACAGCTTAAGAAGCATCTGAGAACTTTCCAACGAGGAAAGGGACCTAATCATTACACCATTAGACAAAATGTCAAAAATAGTAAGACATAAGGGGAGAACACTGGCTACTACTGCAGGACATAAAACTTTAGATGCTATAGTAAATGACCTTCTCTATGCCAAAGATGTGGTACAGGTAACAAACTCTATGAAAAAGGTACAGAACCATTAAACTTATGGACAACAAAAATAATATATTAATCAACAAAAATCAGTTAGATTTACAGATAAACTGTAAAGAAAAGCAAATTAGTAAATTTGCAAATACCATGATTGTATTATTACAAATGAAGAATAACTTGATGCTGAAATAGCCAACAGAGGAAATAAACTGAGAAAAATATATTACACACTCAATAAGACAGAGCTAGAAAACAAAGAAATATAAAAGGAAGTAAAGACTAATATACACAATATAATCATAGCCTACTAACATACATGAATGGAAAGTACTCACCCAAAAAACAAGATATGAAAATCAACCCAATGGAGATAAAACACATTGGGAAAATAGCAGGAGTAATTAAATTTGACAGAATTAAAAAATGAACAAATCAGAAAAGCACAAAACCAGAAGTCAGTACAAAGACCAGGAAGCAACCCTTAAACTGGTATGGACATCTCGTAAAAATAGCACCTATCAGATTAGCAATAAAAACAATGGGTATGAGAAGAAATGAAGAAAGAGGGAGACGCAGATGATCATACATGCACACAATATGCATCAAATCTCAAAAACAAAACAAAACTGAAATTTAATCAACTGCCTAAAACAAACTTGGTCAGTCAAGTGGACACTAAATTTGCGAAATGTTTTTATTGTGAACGTGTCTGAGAGCTAGAATTGATAATAAAATCTATGTAACCTCTTTTGCACTGTGCCCACTCTCAAATAGTTGCAAACAGTTCCTAACATTGTAATAAAACATACCTGTTGTTAATCTGCATTATAGATAAAAGCTTTATCAAAAACCACTCAGGAATTGTCATTAAAATTGCAGCACAACACATATTATTATACTTGGCTTCACAACACAACACTACAGTATAAATTGCACTTGGACTAAGTAATCAGGTTCCTAATTTAAATAAATAATTATGAAATTAGTTTATATTTTTAACATAAAAATTACAATTTTAAATGATAGAAATATTTGTAAAATTATACAAATAATATCAAATTTTGCGGTATTAAATCATTTAACCAAACCAAGTTTTTTCGCCTCCACTTCGTAAATGAGCAGCCTCCACATTTTCACAACAAATACTTCAGCTTCTTCGTCCAAAACCTACAATAAATAGAATAAATCAATCAAACCTTATTATTATTACCATGAACTATAACAAGACAATGCATAAAAGTACACATTTAATTTTTAGTACATAAACCATACCATTTGCACATCCTCCAAAATACCTTGAGGCTGAGAACCTGCCAACACTTTTGAACATATAAAATCCACTAAAGTAGGTTCTGGTTCACCTATATACTCTATAATCTTCTTATTTATCCACGGACGGATCTTCTTTTCCATTAAACTATTATCTATAACAGACCAGTCTAGTTGGTAAGCGAACAAAGCATTCTTCTCGGTAGGAATTTTTTCTATCAACGACTTAATATGCTTCCTCTTCTCCTCTTGGCTCTTTATCGTCTCCTCAGATTTTTTCTCACCGTTCTCTTTCTCCTTCGCACTGTCTTTTTTCACTTTTTTGTCGTCATTATAATCTAAAGGAACTAATTTCCGCTTTTTCACTTGTGTTGTAGTGTCATCCTCATCAGGATTGAAAATTTCCCTAAGATCAGTTTTCCGCCTCTTCCCGTCTTTCTGTTGACCGTGTGGGCTAAAAACTATTGGTTTCGATAATGTCATCTTCATTCCAGTGGCTAAGTGAGGAATAGATGCTTCTTCGTCATGGTTCGAAGTTATTGAATGCCTAGAATCTTCGTTGTCCATTTGTACTTGTGTCCATTGATTTGGTTCACTGTGACCATCAGAACTGGCTTCGTGCTCTGGTGGAGGAGGAGGGCTAAAGTGGTTGTCTTCCATATCGCTTTCACTTTCGATCGGTTCAGCCTCAACAGCGGCCAATTCTTGAGCTGCCTGTTGAACAATGTACCTGAAAAAGGAAACAAATTTTAAGTTAATTCTTTTTAAAATTCCAGGAGACCTAAGTTACCAAAAAATATGCAGACAAATTAAATGCTCTAATATCGAAAAATTAGCTTGTTACCCAAATATCAGAACGATTAAAAAGTTCTGAATCGTGAAATTGCAAGTCAAATTGGGTTGGGAACTGCAAACTGAACTGAAATGTGTCAAATCAAGATTGAAGAGGGTGAATTAAAATTGCAAGCATGTAACTTGATTTGGGAGGATATTTATCTATTTCTTCTTATTTACATTACTCGTTTTCTCAAGTTCAGTTTCGTCACAATAAATTTTGAATCGTTATATTTGCCATTAGTTCAAATGAATTTTCATGTCTCTGATAATAGCTTAAAATTATTTTTTCTTAATTTCGTTTCCAACAAACGTTATTATTGCTACTTACTTTTCTCGTTCTTCTTTTTGACGCAGTCTATCCCTTTCTCGTTCAACTTCTCTGTCTCTTTCTCGCTCCCTGGCTCTTTGCCTCTCCAACTCCCTTTCTTTTTCTTTCTCTCGCTGTTTCCAATGTTCTAAATTGACATCTATTAATAATTTTGGTTTATATTGCTCATCACGTTCTTTCTTAACCTGAAATTTTAAGTGAGTATTATTGTAAGTCCATTATAGTTTATTTATTCCATTCCTATTGCAGTGAACATTTCAAAAATGTAATAGCAGCCTGATTCTGTTAGATCATTTGTCTATTAGTTCAACATTGACATCGTTTAAATATTCTCAAACTTTTCCAGCAAAAACATATCACTCTAACTAATGGGTCATAAATAAAGTAGTCGCCTTGTTGCATTTATAGATGAATCATATCACATGGCAAATGAAGAGCACATTTTTCATAAATAGCACATACCTTGTCTGCCGCTTATATAACATTTTAGCTGTTTCAGTAAAATAAGCGCATTAAATGCCTAAAGTGCACTATACTTTTTCTCCATATTTAAACACATATAGAACTGACAAGAGTTATTGTATCATCCGGACAGTACTATACTTAAATCTGAGTTGTCAAGGTCGACAAAATCTATTGAGACAAATAAATTTTAGGCCAAATTATAAAATTAATTTACTTTTTAAATTTAAACGTGTTAAGTTTAAATAAAGATTATAATAGCAGTTGAAAATGTTTTACAGCAAAAGTTAAATTTATTTAGAATTACCGTAGGAAACATGCTCACAAATGAGATCAGACAGATGCAGCGAATACGAATAAACAATCCTACCATGGATAAATACTTATAAATTTTGCACTCGATGACAAAAGGCAGCCGTGGCTTGCAGAATATTTTGCGTTTAGATGGAAGTTGATAAAGTATATAATTTTAAAAAAGATGATTTTAAAATAGCCTAAATAAGTTTTAAGAATATAGCCACTTACTCTTTCAAACTCGGCATTAGGATCCTCGTATTCGCCAGAGAAAATTTTATTTTTCAGTTCCTCTATTTCCTCTTTTTCTTTCGTCCTGTCTCTACTATCAGATTCAGCTTCTTTCACCCTTTCAGCTAACCTTTTCTGTAGATCCTTGCCTCTGTAAAAACAAGAATTTGTGATTAGTTTTCGTAATGTATAATTGAATGCACCACAATCTTAACGAATGTACAGCTAAGTAAATAAAATAACAAAGATCGTACTTATAGTATTTTATATCGTCTCTTTCATCATCGTAATCTTCTAAAAATTCTTTAAGACGTTTAGCATCACGTTCTCTGTCTTCTTCTTTCAATCTCTCTTTTTCTCTTTCCTTCTCATATTCTTTGGCTTTTCTCCTTTCCCTAGTTTCCCATGCTCTGAAAAATTGAACAGGCGATATTGATTACTTTGTAGCATAAAAATAAACTTTTTATGGCAATAACATTATTCTTTGTAATAATATAAATTTTTTACATTAATGGAATTAAGTTTTACTGGCAAAGAAATTAATTACCTGAAACGCAGTATATCAATATTTTATGATAATGTTGGCTTCTGTTAAGACTAATTGAAGCAATTAGGTAATGCAATAAATTGATTGGACTGTTTACAATGATAGCAAAAAAGATATTTGCTTGGGCAAACATTAACAGAATTTTATTGATTTCTTTAGATGTCATATTTCTCGATCACTTCGTACATACTGAAACTTAAAAGACTTACCTTAATCTTTCCTGGTACGCAGCTTCCTTTTCTCTGGCTCTTCTTTCAGCTTTTTTCTTTTCCTTGGCTTCCTCCTCCATTTCACGTTCACGCAATAAGTCTTTTGTACTTTTTCCCTTTTCATCCCTTTCTCTGTCTCTATCCCGATCTCTATCACGTTCCCTCTCACGTTCTCTCTCCCTCTCACGTTCCCTTTCCCTCTCACGAACTTCCCTTTCTCTTTCCCGCTCCCTCTCTCTTTCCCGCTCACGTTCCCTCTCCCTTTCACGTTCACGTTCCCTCTCACGTTCTCTTTCCCTACTTCTATCTCTAGTCCTGCAAACAAAATATTCGTAAGATAAAATTCAAGACAATAGAAATGAAGCACGATCAATAAAAACAAATTAATAACTCCCAGCCTCTTACTAAATGAATAACTATGATATGTATCAGTATTAAAATAAGCTCATTTACAATATGTCGAACTAAAAATATATTTGGGCATTAAACTACTAAGATAATTTTAATTCTAATCACATTTTTTAAAATAATGCAAAGAAATAGATTTTCAAATTACCTTGATCGCGAACGTTTTCGTTTCTTCTCTTCTTTTTCACGTCTTCTAGGGCTAGGGGAGTGACTCGTCGACCGATCGCGCTTATCTTTTTCTTTATCTTTCCACTTGCTAGTTTCACGCTCTTCCTCTTGTTTCTAGAAGGAAGCAGAGATCGAAATTAAAATGCGATCACCAGGGTACCAAGTAGTATGATTAATATATTAAAATCTCATACCAATCTTTAATCTGGTCCGACATACATTTCAACCGATATCCTAATCAATCTGTTGATAAAATAGATAAAAACATTTCGTCAAAAATACTGAATTTGCAAAAAGTAGCACAAAAGAAAAATACAGGTAGTAGGTACACGGTCAGATTTTCTCAATAATGGAATGGTTGTTGAAACCTTCCATTCTTAAAGAAGTGTCGTCTCTCTGTATTTCTATCTAATTTTTGATGAATTTTATACTTCCAACTGAAATCTAATAAATTTTTATGCGACATTTATGGACAATTAATTCGATTTTAAATTTAATTCCTACTACAAACTGAAGGTTTAAAGCAAATGTTTCATTTTTCAATTTAAAATTTGATTTTCACTTTTAAACTGGACTTTCAATTTAAAGTTGGATTTTCTACTTAAACTTAGATTTTCAATGCAAATGTTTGATATTTTTCAAACATTTGCCTTCTAATGCAAACATTTGATGAAATATACAAATGTTCGATTATTTTATTACAAGTATTTAATGTTTTAGTGTTACAGTATTTTTAGAATGCTTTCCTTAAAAAAAAACAATTATGGTTAACTTATGGTGTGAAACATACAGTTAATGCTGGTATTCGGTTACTTATAGATCATTTCCGTGCAAATGGTCTCTGTACAATTTCCACTTAACAATTGTAAATTGAATAAATGACATACAAAGTATGTTAATGGAAAAAAAATACTTTAAGCATTGAATTTAATTTACTTAACCCTTCGGATGGCAAGCACTACATTATTATTTTGATAATAATAAGTTTCGTCTTCCTAAAATTCTATAAGAGTCTGACGATTCATTGCTTGCAGATAGTTGATTACATTTCCAAACTTAGATAATACCAATAATTTTATCCAAAATATGATAACAAAATGAAATATTGTACAGAGTTTACACTTGATATACAGTGAATGTCTATAAAATTTCAGCATTCAACTTACGAACAGTTGCAAAAAAATATGAAAAACTTCCATTACATGTGGCTAATCTAAGCTAATACAAGCATTTTGACGGCCATTTTAACAGCGTCGAAAGTGTTAAATAAATTCTTGTGGCCAAATTCACTAATTTAACAATGAAAAATGGGCATTCCAAATTAATGATCTATAAATAACAGTACCAAGAAAACATAAAAACGAAATTAAAAATAAAAACAAATGAATAAGATTCAAAAAATATTTATATATATAGATTATATCATACATGTACTCTAGTTAACTTACTCTTGAGTTGAAATCGGAGCAGTTTCCAAGAGATGGCCGACAAATTCCCTGCCTTCAATCTTCGACAGTTACCGTCGATATTATTGTATTATTATTATCAATTTTTTTGTGCACCACGGACTATAACTTACAAATACAGTCCGGGGTGAAGTTATGTAAATATTAAAAAGAAAACAATAAAAAATCTAATAGTAATGCTGCTCTAAACGGTACTTCAAAAGAGCACGCCGAAATAACTTAAATTTTTTAACACAATTACTACATTTACTTTAGAGCAAAATTAAAAACCAATAACAAACGAAATGAGAAATTTAAGTTATTCCAACGAATTTACAATTAAATTTTAATATCTTCAAGTCACACTTGCATTTACTGGTGTTAAAATTAATTTTAAATAAAATCAGCCATATAATAATTTTTAATACAGACTTTAGAGTTTATTTTTTTAAACGAACGGAATGGGTAATTGCATTAGAGAAATAAATAAAAAAATTCGGATTGAAGCAGTAAGTTTTGTTAATTAATATTATTAATTGAAATAATAAAATTAACACTGCTCATTTTAAAAAACTAACATGTAAAGAAAACAAGCAAGAAAGACTAAAACAAACAAAAAATGCACATTACAAATTAAGTATAGAATTTGAAAATTTGAAAAAGTATGAAAAATTGAGGTCTTCAAAAAGGGCCAACTGTCCAAATCAACTACAATCTTCGAATACCCAAATTAACCAATATAATGAGACAAATATATCAATATCACCATGCAAATGTGAAGTGAACCAACAGTAAAAAATAAAGTAATATAGACACAAGGTGTTTACAGATTGATGTCACATTACTCACCAGCGGCGCCCACGGGCCGAGCAAAAGGAGGAACTGCGCCGCATCCATATCCCTGTTTGGTTTCAATTACCATATGAGCGCAACCTGAATTCTACTAAGACCTAACCTAACCTAACCACAAAACAATGTACCCTGATATGTGTGTATGTTTGTGAAATAATTTACAAAAGGACTAAACAGAAAAAACAAAAACAAAAAAGGGCCCTTTACGAGTTAAGTTTTTCTAAAAAATCAAGTCCTATGGTTAAAATGAAACAAATGGTAGATAAAAAATAGTAGCTAAATCATTAATAAGACTAATTACGTAATGTTGGTTAAAATTTTATTTATCTGGGGCCTAACAAATCCTAACGTCTGTTTTTCCCCCCTCAAAATATTTTCTGTTACTCACCTTCATTATTTCTCTGAACTTGCCGATTTCTCTTGTTATTATGTCCCTTTTTTCTTCCTCTACATCAGCTTCCGCCAGGATTTTGTTTGTTTTTTCCATTTCTTCTTCTGTGAAGTGCAAGAAATACATGAAATACATTGTGCTCAACATTTTAGACTAATTTTTTTCAAATGAATTGTTTTACTTGACTAGTACTTAATTGACATATTAAATGTTCCACTCACCTTCTTTTTTCAGCTCAAAGTTGTTCATCTCCTCCTCATACTCTTTTAAAATTTGCTTAATTCTTTCCATGGCAACTGCATCTAACGCTTGAGTCTCCTCATCAAGCGGCTCTTCTTCTTCAGGTTCATCTTGTAGAGGTGAAGAGCCTTTCTCTTTCTTACGCCGTTCAGCTGTTGATATAAATGAGCTGTTTTAAAAGGACCAGACTCAATTTGAAGAAAGTGATGTTACTTACCTTTGTACTCATCAAGTACAGTTTTAGTTTTAGCGTCTACCTTGGCTACAAGACGTTTCTCACCTACCATCAAATCATGCAAAAGTCTTACTGCTCGTAAGCCGGCATCCGGTCCTGCCAACTCACAAAACCCAAATGCTTTAACTTTTTTCCAACTAATCACTGGTCCACATGCACTCAATATTTGACGGATCATTGGATCTGGTGCCCTTTCCGTGATGTTACCTGGATTAGAACAAAAAAAATGTACTTTGAATGAGGAGAATGTAGAGAAAATGTTTGATATTTTATACATATATAGTAAAAATATACATACATATTTAAAATTAATAGAAAAATATAGTAGGTGCTTACCAACAAAGACAGTGACTGGAGGACCTTCAACTTTCTTCAGTTGTTCTCTATTGGGGTTGAGTTTTGGGAAGGCTCGGATCTGAGGCGCCGCTGTTACCTGAATAGGTACCATCTGTCAAAACGTAAAAACAACCACTAAAATAACAAACGTGCAACAGCAACCCGAGCCTAGAATCTAGTGAGGACCTTCTCTTCCTTTTCTCTGACTATTTCAACAGTAAATAAAATAGGTAAAAGCAAAACTAACCACCAACAAGTCTTTTGTAGTTTGGAAATTAAGTGGAACAATCCACAAAAGAACAGATCACGAAAAACTTGTCATGCAATTTTTGAAATAAAGAAAAGGCTTAGAAAAGCAATGCCAATTATTTTGTTTAAATTGTGTAGTGAATCAATTTAGTAGTTAATATTTCCAAATTAGCATGAAACTATTTGAATAAGTAAAGTTTGACTTGTTAAGTTGTTTTATTCTATGTCAAGCCGACAAGTCACAAGTATAAAGTAAGTAAGCCCATAAGCACGCAACATTCACGTAGGGCACAGTATATGCCTAATAGGCCAAGAGTTAAATATGAAAAGTCCCAAGCTTAAGATCACTAACTGAACTAGCATTGAGAAACAGGTAGACTAAACCAACAACTCATAAAGTGTTTAGGAAAAGAGCCAGAAAAGCTAGAAGACACGACCAAGGCTCAAGTCAGAATTACCTGTTTTGCTTTAAATGTACATCCCAGAGTAGACATCCATTACATAGATGATTGGTTAAGCTATTTACATTATTCACTATTGAGTTTGTTTTCTAATTACTTGTTTTCAAAATATCAACAACATATAAGGCGAAAGTTAGAGTAATAGTAATTTATAAACTTATAGTTAAAAATGTAATAATCATAACGGTTTTCCTATTTACTCTAATATCAGAATACCATTAAATGAAATATCTTTAAGCCAGCTAATAATAACTTTTATATATATGTTCATCAATATTTATTTTGCAGTAATTCAAGGGCTTAGGATTTTACGAGTAATTGTAATTTTTGTATATCTCCAAAAATAGCAAAGTTTGTGCAACTTTTCAATAAAATATGGTATTTCCTGATAATGTTAGTTATCAACATGAGAGATAATCAAATATTTTTTTACTAATTGATATTTGCTTATCAGTAAATTGAGATACAACTGCTCCTTTGAGCATTTGATTTACCAAAAATTTAAATTTGTTAACCGTTTGCATTTTGAATAAAGTGAAGATGAAATGTAGATAACGCATACACTCCTTTGACTTTAGATAATTTACCTCGAATGTATAGTCAAAATGAAATGTAATCCCAGCTAAGAAAGTTTGCAAAATTTACTTTCAATGAATTATGTCTCAGTTATAATTAAGTTTGTAAGTTATTCCAGCCAAGTAATTTGCAATTGTAATTTTTGAAGCATATCGGTTCTCATAATTGTCTATATTTAAATTTTGGTGTGTTAAATTTCCAAACATAAATTAGAAAATAATTTCTGTGGTATCAAATGTAAATAGCTTAAACTTTCAGTACACATCTATTTAGCGAATGTTTCAATTAGGAAGAATAATCAAAGCAAAACATGTAACCTCAGCTTAGCATTCAAAATTGTCTTCCGACTTTTTCTTACGTTTCGCCCTCTGTAAAACCTCAAATCATCGTTTGGCAAACTTTAACTATAACTTGTTTTGCCTCCTTGCCGATTATGCTCTTTAACTGTCTCCTTGTTATTTAGTTCTTCATTGTGCATACGTAGTTCGAGATGTATTTTTAATTAACTGTTGAATCCTAACTCCTAAATATACATATTAGCCGAGACATTTTCAGCCAATGTCTCGCTAGCTATTTGAAACTACTTTTGGATTAGTTTTATAATCAGGTATAAGTCTCATACCTTTGAACTATGATATTGCATTCAAAAATATTGAGTGCCTGCTCTCCAGATTTATTAGCTTTTTGTATAATAAATAACTTTATTTTTATGAACATGTGCTTTTGTTGATCACAAACGGGTTAAGTGATGTTTCTGATTAACAACACTACAAATTTGAGATACACAAAAATATTTAATAATGATAAAATGTATATGAAAAGTATTTGGCATTACTTTTGCAAAAAGAAGAAAATTAAATAGTAGCAAACTCGACCAAACTTACTCATAAACCACCTAGTTGGGTATAAGTATACCCCATAGGAAGCGTTAGTAGTTACTTACGTGCTGAAGAGGCATCACGGGGGCCATCAAAGGCGGTGGAGGCCCCGTCATGGGCATGTAAGCCATCCCTGTGGGCATCGGGAGCCCCTGGACAATTGGAGGCCGGCCCGGATAAGACATATCGGTTACAAAATTATGTAAACCTTTGATCACACACGAATTACCATTGAACCCTTGCAGTTAAAAGGACAAGAACGTAGAAGGCGGTGGGATAGTGAGTGTGAATTTTTTCAAAGAGGTTCCACCAGCTTTCCTACCCAACCTTCCTGACAGATCACAGATCAATACTAACTTGAAACAAGGTCTTCACTTCAATTTGTGTGGGCAATAAATAAATAAAACTAATTACACTTATGTACACTTTAAACTAATACCAAGTTTTACTAATATAAGTTACTACTTTGATTAATAATAAAAGTTATTGTAAACGCCTCATTTAATGTCATACGCTAGGACAAGTTACTGATTTTGGTACCAACGTAACGGAACTGAAATTCCTTGAGAGTGCTTGACCAATGCAAATTTTAGCAAAACGAAAAAAACAGTAGAAAACAATATATTTTGATTTTGTATCAAAATCTAATCGCAAATAAATTGTTTAATTCCAACATATTATACAAATATTCAAATGCTTAAAACTGATATTCTAAGCATTTCAAAATCATGTTAAAAAATGTCCTATAGGCACATGTAAACTACTCTATTGTGTAATCGTAAATCCAAATGGCTTATTTAAAAAAAATAGACTTTTCGTACGTAAAAAGTAGGTGTTTATCCGAAATTCCGAATTGCATGCAGAAAAAGGAAGTTCCAATGTTAGGGATTTTTGTATTTCGCCAAAATAGCAGTAACGTGGATTTCCTTGAATCGCCATTTATTGGTGTTGTCTGAGGTTTACAAAATTAAAGGAAAATACAGCAAAAGAAACGCAAACTGAATTGAAAACGTGTACCGAAATGAACGATAATCGGAAACGAAAAAGGTAAGTCCAGTAATATTTTATTAAGGAAATTGTAAGCCATTTTCTCGAACAGTTGTAGAAATTATCTCGTCCGCAGTTTCTTGTTACTATTGTTTGAGACCAAAACATAACAGGTTTATTTTTATTTCGATCCAAGGACCATTTCTAAGCCAATTTCGACATTCGTCCATCATCTCTTTATTCTGTTTGACAATTTCGCGTTATTTTTAGCCACCACGATCGACCCGCGCCGCGTCTAATAGCCTAATTAAAGTTTTTTCCTGTGCCTGCTAAGATAGTCGGAATAAGGTAGATTGCAATACTTCTGTACTTCTATAGCTAATCCCGAAAACATCTTCTTGACAGCTCTTTGAATGAAAGTCCTTGCAAAAAATGCAAAATAAATTATGAACAGAGGGCGCGAACTCATATCATGACATCTATATATAACAATAAATTCAATTTTCGATTAAATAACTGACTTTCTTTATTTACTTATATGAATATCATCTTAAACTCATTTATTTGTTATTGTAATGTGACACCTCATCACTGCTTGGTTTTATTAATTGTTATTAATGCCTTTTATTCATTGTCTGGTATTCTGTTGACATTTCGGTGTTTTTCCTGTTGTGTCTATTTATATGTAAATTTACACAATAATAGATGACATTCCAGAACACAGCAAATAAAAATGAATGTGTGCCTCAAATAAGGCAGACCTTGCAAAAATTAGGCATATAACTTAATTTTTTATTAGCAATTAAATCGGAGGTTGCCACTATTAAAATAGGTATGGCCTATAATTAGAATAACATAGATAACATAAGGTACTGAAATTTTGTAACAATAGTCAAAATGATTTAATAAAAACAGATAATTTTTTGTTTTAGCACAAATAAAATTTAGAGATATGCGTTTAAGTTGTATCTACAAACTATTTTTAAAGTTTATTCAAACGATTAAATTATGTTTTAAAACTAATTTTTTGTTCTTTTATAAGCATATATTGTAAACTAGCAATTGCTTCACTTGCGTGAATTATAGATTTTACAGGAATGTATCTTCAAAATACTAATTTTTTTAATTGCGAATTGATGACCTGCGATCGCATTATACAGAAGTTCTTATTTCTTAGTGAGACCCTTATCATATTTACAATCTTACTCTGAGTACAAATTATTCACATGGATGGTGCATGTTAAAATAAAATAACCAATTTGAGAAAATGTTGAAGACTCTATATACTAGTCATAATAATGCTTCCCAAATGTTGCTATTTAGGTGGTTTTCAGACACAATGTTGAATATGTCCTGGTAATATGCTATAAGGACAATTTACATATTTAAACCCATCACTTCCAAATACGTTTGGATAAATTATTACAAATAGTAGGCTGCTGCATTGAACATTTAACTGTGGTGGTTTTCCCTTCCTTGCATCAATGATATTTGTAATATCTATATATTTATAATTTATTCGTTTTTTTTTAAATATATATATATATATATATATATATATATATATATATATATATATATATATCATTAAAAGCAATGTCTTTTTAATAGAAAATACAATTTTTAAACCATCTATTCAACTGCTTAAGTTGCTTCAGCAATCCTTTATTCTGTAGCCAGTTCAACTTTTGGTACTAGAATTACTGAAATAACCATATTAATGCAATTTGCATTTTACAGCTGATATTATAGTCGCATTCGCAGTATAATTAAAAAATTAGTTTAGCCATGGGAAAGTAATATATGTAGTATTATATACTGGTTACATTTACTATAAAAAATAAATCGTATAAATATTTCTCATATTTCAGAGATGATGAACAAGAAATGTACTATCAACCTCAACCCCAACAAAATGTACAAATCGTGTCAAATGCAAATGGAGCAATTGACGTAAACCAACCATTGATATTCAACCAACTTCCCGTCATCCAAAATCAGCAATTGGTTTATCAAATTCCTCAGGTCCAAGGCGCTGCTCCTGGAGGCAACCCCCCAGAGAATACTTACTATGTATTTATTCCTGTTGCTGAAACTGCTGAAGGACAATCGAAAGATGAGACTGAAATTAAGACTGGACAATATGTTACATACAGGACTTTAGGCAATGAACCCAAGACTACGACGAACAGTGTTATTACAATAGACGGCATCAAACAAGCTAAAGAATACGAAAGTCATCAGTCGAAATTAGAGCCACAAACTCATCATCACCAACCGAGGGCCCAGGAAGTTTACATCGTGGACCGGCAGACGTATCAACAACCACAGCCTCAACTCGAGCAAATGCCCCCATCTTGTCAAGTGACTCAATCATCACAAAGCTCTGTGATCAACGCCCAATCCCAAGCAAATGCCAAATGGAAGGCACAACAAAACCATCTATACCGATGTGAACACGCAGGATGCAATGAGAAATTTTCTTCCCTCCATGAAAAAAAGCTGCACTTAGAAAACCATCTGTTCCCTGAGAGCGAAAGCTTCAAGTGCGGTCTATGCAATATGGTGTTTAAAAAGGCTATCGAACGGAACAGACACATAGAAACCCACAGTGTTGCAGCAACACACAAATGTAAACATTGTCAGCTTTCATTTCCTTATTACACATCACTCGTAGCTCATGTAGAGGAAGCTTTCCCACTCGAACAATTCCAATGCTTCTTCTGTGAACGAGGTTTTGATGAATCTGTTACGTTCCTGCGCCACAATAGCTGGAGCATGAAAACATGCAAATGTGGTGCTAAAATTTGCGGTGATATGGTGTACCAAAAACATTTGAATCAATGCAGTGAAGGGAGTGGTGCTAAAGGCAAATAAATTTATTTTTTTAAAATAATAGGTTATTTTTTATTAAAAGCAACTTTAAATATTGTATTACTAGGACTAACTGAATAAAGTACCATTGATTGCTTATTACTTGGAAGTTTTATTTTATTTCCTTCTGTGTTGGCCAAATTACAGAATCAAAGAGAAAAAATTCTTCTGTATAAAAAAAAATATATATATATATATATATATATATATATATATCTATCATACCGAGCTGGGTAGTGTAGTAGTCATGATCCCTGCCTTCCACGCAGTCAACCCGGG
>JAWQRO010000101.1:0-58315 GCA_033557835.1 Helochares maculicollis
CTAATATTTAGCCTTTCTTTAAAAAATGCTTTATATATTTGCTATAGTTTGAATGAAAACTATTTAAGCTCGTTCTGAAAATTGTGTAATCAGTTAGTAATTGACATACTTGGGAACTACGTAAACTAGCCAAGACGCTGTACTTGAACCTTGCAAAGAGCTACAACACAGTTTGGATGATTGTGTAGTAACAATATCTCGGACCTGAATTTAGGACACACAAATTGAGTCTTAAAAATGCCAGTATTTCAAATATTATTTAAAGAAAAGCAAGGTAATGGAGCCAATCACTAATGAATCTCATATTTAGTAATGGATGTCTTTTATTATAGTCTCATTTGGGCAATTTTTTTTTGGTCTGAAATACCTTTATAAGTTTTAAGAGTGTAAAGTGAATTCAAATTGGTTTGTTGGAAAATTGTGCTCCACTGACTGAGTCACATATGCTAATCAAATTCCACTATAAAAATTGCAACAATTTTTAGATAAAAAAATTTAATTAAAACATTATTTTTTTAACTAAAATAATTATCTGGCTTGGCAATTCTTTAGCTGATATATGATCCAGTCAGTAGACTGTATGTTAATATGGATAATATTGTCACATGCCTTATAAGTAATCTACTTGTCATATTAGCTATATTAAAATGAGCATTCATTCAGAATGTGCCTATTAGAACATTAAAATGCACAATTATATCATTTGGATGAACATAGATCATATAGGGCCATTTGTAACTTTGCGATCCTAAAAGGATAATAAAATTCAGAAAAGACTTTCTGGATTGCATATTTAAGACTTCATTTGCATATATTTGATTAAAATATACCCAATTTTCCTTGACTACACCAACATGGTCATTAAAATTACACATTATTTTTCTATGCCACCATATGAAATAAACAAACCATAGTTATTTGTAGAAAAATATACGAAATCTTGTTAGATTCAATAGTTTTCATTCAAAAATTTAAAATTGATAGAAAATATATACTTAAAAAAACATTACTCATTCTCGATTGAATTTACTGCATGTTTAATGTCATAGCATAAGCTTACATTAAAAAATAAATATAGGTGTAGGCAGTAAATACTGATAATTTATCAAGATCAAAAAATAATGTGTAAGAAATGTGAGACAACCACAATAAATTGTTTGCAGCCAGCCAAATAAAATAGGAAATAAAAAATTTTGTCTATTGTTCGTTTTGACACATAGATCATTAAATTATGAGTGCTGTGGATTGAAGCAGATTGAGATCCATTACCTGCGTTAATGTTGCACTGTCTTGATTATTGTGATATAATTTGATTTTACTGAAACCATGCAAGCATAAATACTAAAATATACATTAAAGGCAAATAAAATTGGAAATGACTATTGTGTGCTAAAAACACAACTAATTTAATATTAAAAACAAGGAAATCAAAAGTAGCTCAACAACTACAAATAAAAAAACAAAGCGTGAAATATTTTTTAATCATATTTATTTATCCTACCGTGGTAAAAAATAATAAAAGTTCAAATTACATTATCATACAATAATAAACGGGATAAATCTAGGGATACCTAACATATATTCGATAATTAACATTAAATTTACATATTTATGACAGATCGCATATCCATTAAAATAAATATAAAGTACAGCCGTCAAAATCCACAGTAAACAGAGAGAGCCTTTGCGTTCAAATTGCTTAAAACGCATGTTGATGCAATTTATTTCATTCATTAATTAACATTTAAACAGCTAAATCACTTCAGTAAATACCAGATACCCCCGGAGGATCCAAACCGTTTTTAGAAAACCTAAGCTCGCGAGGAGCAAAATTGCTCTAAAAGTACGATCTGGTTCCATAAGAAGGAAACCACTCTGAAAGTTTAGGTGGCGATCTGTTTTTCCATTAGCGTAATTAATTCCTCAATGGAACTCCATATCGGCATTTCGCACAACTTCCTTTGGAACGGGAGATGCACCGACGGAAAATTTCAGAATCCCACCCGTAGTTTATGTAGTGTACATACATATAAATTACAGCATGTATGATTTTTTGAAGAAACAAAAAATTCGGCTCAATTTTACAGGGTATTTTTTTACACATGTAATATACAGTTTACAAACTTGTTTAACCAAAATTGAATTTACACTTTACAGCATTTTTTTTAAAGATTTACATCAGTCTCAGTCCACACTAGCCAATTTGGTATCGGCTGAACAAGCCAAATGAAAATTGGCTGTCTCACTTTTAATTTTTTACCCCCCTCCGCACCTCTCCAACTACTTTATTAATATACGAGGATTTTCCCCGAAACTCGAACTACGATATCATATATTTATTTATTTATACATATATAAGAAAATACTATCGAAAGTATTCATGGAATGAACTCGTTATTCCCTCTAACGTCCTTACATCCTTAAAAAACTAAAGAAATATAATCACAACTCCTCTTCGTATAATTATAAATATTATGATTAAAAGTTAAGAATTAAAAAAGAATGTACAATTATACAAAAATTAATTACAATGATGATTTATGATACAAAATACATTTACAACAAAATATTTTAGTTCGAATTTCGAGAAACACCCTGTTCAATTATTTTTTCATTTTTTTCTTTAAATATATGTTTACAATGATTTAAATACAATACAAACAATTTTCTAAGTACAAAAATGGTTATGTTACAGATTATACACTATTAAACACTTTAATATATAAATACATGTGATACATTTTGAAAATTGGTTAACATATATACATATCACGTGTGGTGACGGAGAGTGGGGTGTCGTTTGTTTTATTTTTAATATTTTATTCTTAAACAGTAATCCCTAATAAGTGTACATTCCTTGCCGGTATTTTGGCAACTTTTCGTTAGAATTGTAGTAACTGTTTGGAATCGTGCTAATGAAAATTATATTACATATAATACAAAAATCGAGGGAGAATCTGAATACTTTATGTACACATATCAAAGATACTGATACAATTATTGTTTTTGCTATAGTCACTATTCAAGTACCATTTTCCAAATTTATTATATGCAAATTTACTAAAAGATTTACCACTCCTAAATTTGTGCCAACAAATAGACTACTGCAGAAACAACAAGGGAAACGCTAGTGTTACAAAATGTTGAAAATTCTCGTTCTTTAATGCTGAAGAGTGAAAAGTTTGATGAGGTCACTGTGATTTAGAGCAGGCTGTGCATATTACCCTGAACATTACGATTTGAAAAAGCGAGGTTAATTATACTTTGGTTCAACGTAAATTTTTATTTATTAATTGCTCTTGTTTTGAATAAGTTTCCATCGAATACATTCAATATAGAAAACAGTTGTCACTTTCCAAGCCGGGCCTTTGTGAATTCTTTTTGATCTTGCTTAAAACAGCAAATCTAATTTGCTTTAAGAATAATATTGACGATTTTTGAAGTTCTCCAGCAGACCAAGTCAGTTTCAAATTCATATTTAAAAAAAATTGCAACATTACTAATAGAAAATGGCCAGTAAAACTGAAACATTTGGGTTTGTCTATACGAGATAATGATGGAGAAGAGCAATAAATTAATGATACCTTGTGTACCTCCTTCAATGATGAAAAAACATAATAGAAGATGAAAATTGAGATGTCATGAACAGATCTGTCTTATGGATGTGAATTATAGAATGCAGGAGTAAAATGAATGGTAAGTAAATGGATACATTGTCGCAAATATACTACAAAAATTTTACTTGGTAAAATGTTTGTGAAAAATATGAAAATGAGAATGAACTATACATGGTACAAATGCATGTAATAAATTAAGTGAAATGTAACAAATATACATTTTTACAACTTTGTACATAGGAAATGTTAGAAATAATTAAAAAAACCATAGCAAGATGCGACAAATTGCCCAAATAATTACTTTGGCTACTTTAACATTTAATTTAATGAATGCCAAAAAATTTTAAACATTCTGCAACACTTTTGTCATATACTCATATGTACCAAATACACATCAAGAACAATAAAACCGGTGCACAAGATAAATATATGGTTTCAAAACGTTGACAAAATTACGAAAAATCTGTACAATTATAGTATAGATACATTTTACAATATTTTTCATTTTTATTATAATAATTGTAAGAACTGTGCTTTTTCAAATCTACATAATTTTATTATTTATTACTAGATTAGTTATTTTTCATATGTTTAAAAATGTAGATAATGTAAGTTTTAAAAATCAAAAAATAGCCGAAACAGCTTCTAAAAAAATCAAACCAAGAATTTTAGCTTATATTTAGACACTTCGAAAATGTTGCTTTAAAAGCTATTTCTTAGTTACTTTATAAGATCGCTACAACATATAAGTAGTAATAAAGAACGCCTCTCACGCTCCTTTCGCCAAAACTTTATTCAACGAGGAAATCCCCTTTTCCCTTCCATAATGGTGCACGTTTTTAATTTTCATGAATGACATAATAATGCACCTAATTATACTAACATAAGTAATCGAAGTATTTCAATTTAATTAACCAAGTTAACATGTCTATATTTTAACTTAAAATATCCATGACGAAATGAAAAAGGGAATTACAGTAATTTAAACAGAAATATTACATTGTCATACAATTAAATCGCATGTGGTGTTAAATTCAACAGTCACTAAAACTGAAATTTAGTTTTAAATGCAAATATGTGTAGTAAATGCAGTCAGAAACAAAATCACCAAAGCAAAAAATTCAATAGAAGAATAATTCTTAACGTGCATTTACAATCCACTTACGGACTTGCCTAACTTAAATAATGATAAAGAGATCGATTCGAAGGCATTTCAATCTAAAGAACCAAAACAAAACTCAAAAATCTGCCAAGTTCAATAAACCACATCTGCTTTGTTAAAAGGAAATTTTAGTAATATGAATATTTATAATCTTCAGAACTATTTCCTGAGGACTGTATCACATTATGAAAAAACTTACGGTGTCAGGACAAAGACATTATTTCCTCCAATTAATTGTTAATTTTATTTCCATTTCAAATACCCTATGTACATAGCAGAAAAACTCAACAAATGGAATCATCGATTGCAAATACAAATAATAAGAAACTTAATGGAGATTCGTTTGTTAAAAACTAATTTTCTTCAAAGAAATTGATCTGTACACATTATTCATCGGCTATGTGATTTGTCGAAAACTAAGGACATTCATTATTACTAAAAAAAATTTGTTTGCCTTTTGTTTTATATATATCCAATAAAAATACCCTCAAATTATGAAAAATAAGCACCGTACCGTAAAACTTCTTTATAACCCTAATCGTCTTAAAAAAATACTACACACTACCTCTCAGCATGCTCTTAATTTCTATTTGTAATAGACGTGCTTTTACCATGATACTTGCTGGTATAAAGAAGGCTCTAGAAGTGACGGTGCACAAAAATCATACAATAATTATTATTAATATTAGAGAAATGAAAAAATATCAACTATTCTCTAAAACAAAAGCCAAGCAATGCTGGAACATGTAAGACAAATTACATAAATTACAACTATAATACAGACAATGTATACATGATACGATCTAACTTAACCTAATCACTTAAGATACAAAAAAATGATAAAAAAATACGAAATTAATCAGTAAACAAGAGAATCAATTAAAAAAAGATATGAAGTAATAAACACAAAAAAATACTGGAACTGTGTGTATGGGATTTTTACATTATCATCATCAACACACAATTGGTCGAAACTTAAAATGTATTTAAAATAAATTAAAAGCATGATTGAAATTAAAGAACGCCATTAGTGGGCGGGCCAATCGGGCCGAGCTCCCCTCCGATAGAGCTCATTGAACCTGGTGCTTTCATGAAGAATTTCTCCAATTTGGCAATAATATGTTTGCCGTATGTGTATTTCCGCAATGAATTTAAATGTGGCCTAATTTTGTGCATCAGAACTTTCCGCTGAGTAGGCTCACTCACATCAATCATTTTTTGCACTACATAATTTGCATACTGATCCTTCATCATTACATGTAGGGCACTATAAAAAAGAAAATTACATTAATACCTACTCTGACAAATACGAAGCGAAGTATTTTGCTGTCGCAGACTTGATTCTTTTAAGGCACATTCGAGACGCTAAGTTAAGTGTCTTGGTTAGTGATTTTACTAAACAAGAGAAAAGCAGCAGCACTTGATCTCAATAACAAACACTACCTTCTAAGGTGAGTAATATACGAGTCTGATTTATAAAGGGAATTGCTGTTAGAATCAGAAGAAAATAGTTCCACCGTTAGAAAATGACAGCTTTCAGTACCTGTAATCCTCTATAAACCAAGATGAGTCTAATACAAATGTAAACGGAGTATTAACATATTAAAATGATAACTTCACTTTTGAAGTAACTTATAACTTGATATTTAGTTTCGTATATCTGTCTAGCAAAAAAATTATTTTTCTGTTGGAAGTATTAGAGTTTTGCTTATCTGATTAAGTTTCGGTAATATTATATTAAAAATCAATTTTTACCATGATTACAATTGTTTTTGGACTGCCACACAATCGAGTGATATCTAACCTCAAATTACTGATCAATATTTGTTAAAAGTATTATTGCAAAAAATAGCCAATATTTTTTGGCTAAAATTTACATTAAATATTGTTTGTTGTGTAAATTTAATGTGGGATTAAACATTACCGAAACAGTACAACACATATGAGCCATATATAGTGAGAAAGCTCACACTTTACAATCTGATTTACATCAATGTTGGCAACGACTTTCATACTTCAGAAACAACAGTTTCTGTTTCGAAAGTAACTAAAGAAAATAATTGATAAAGTTTTGTACGATCTGCTAAAGTCAGATTAAAAAAAAGTCAATTATGAATTTACTGAGTTCTTTTCCATAAATGTTTGGTACATGTTTTTCCCTTGTAAAGAGTATCCTAACAAGAGCACCGGATTTAAATTTGCTGTCATTTTGTTTTGATAGTTGTCATGTACAGACTACGCGGTTTAAGAATATGGAGATGTATTCAAACTAACAACATTTAATTGGTGTAAAAACACATTACAAACATTGTAACAAATTTGCGAAAATAGTTTGCCCGTTACGTCAAGTTTCTGACCGCAATTATTCGCCAAATAAACCAACATTAAGGAGTTTAATTAGAAATTTTGAAACCAAATTTACGCTGATAGATCAAAAGACTATAGCTCGTTGTCGACCACGTTGGTAACTAGAAGATATATCCGCAGATAGGGAATCTGTAGCAAGAACCCAGGAACTTCAATTCAGCATTGTGATCAAGAATTAGCATTTCCACAAGCACTGTGCAACGAATTTTGGAAAAAGATCTACATTTGGGGGCATACACGATTCAATTGGTGCAAGAAATCTAGCCAAGGGACCATGTGAAACACTGAGATTTTGTAAATTGGGCGTTGGAACAAACAACAAAATAATGCAAATTTTTTGAAGAAAATAATTTTTTCAGATGAGGCTTGACGAATACGTAAATAATTAAAACTGCCAAAGTTGGGCTGCTGAATATCCTCAAGTGAAACTCGATCAACCAATGCATTCACCGCCAGTAACCGTTTGGTGCGCATTTTGGATTGGGAGAGTGATTGAGCCTCATTTTTTTAAAAATGCAGCTGGACCCAGTATTGCGAAATGTTAAAGGAGTTTTGTGGCCCCGATTGGATTTTATTGATGTGTAGAGGACATGTGGATCAGCATTGCTGTGTTAAAAGACTACCCTATAATTAGTGGCCAATTATAGACATTTTTGTGCATTGATTCTTTTAGTTGAGAACTTTACTACATAGAATTAATGATCTGATATGTCGAAAGAAGCCAGTCCCCTTAAAATGCTTTGGAGATATTTGTGGGGGTTCTATAAAATTTCTGTTAGTTCCTTTCCATTTAATGTTACCATAAAAAACTCACTTTTCAATGCCTGTTATTATTTGATTAAAACCCAAATACAGACAACGGTGGCCACATATACGTAAATGATTTAGAATTGATTTTTAGGACACGTAAATTACTTTTGCTAGCTCTATAGTAGTACAGCATTAATCATTTTCAATTACTGCTTTGTGTTCAAGATCTTCATAAGACGTATCGCAAGCACAAAAATTTTAAACCTAATTATGACACACTTGCAGCAATTTTTTTCATACACATTTTATAGTTTTGCTTGCACTCTTGCATTTTCAAAAGTAAAAAGCATCCAACAGATACTGCTGCTGGTATAGTCAAAGAGATGGTTGATGAGAAATAGTGGACAACATATCCTTGATTAAATATTAAAATTTTCGTAATTACATAAGCAAAACTCTAATATCTCTACTTCAAATTTAAAAATCTTGAAAATTCTGTTAAACGGATATTCTACGAAAGTCTAACCTATATATTGTACTAAAATGTTTTGGTTAAGTGTTTAAAACACTTTGGTTACATTTTATTCCGGAATAAAATTGATTGGAAGGCACTCTCCAAAATGTCTTGTGAGCAAAATTTATATTCAAATAATTAACCCTAAAAAGAGAATGGCTTGGAGATCCGACCTGTTGCTTAAAAAGTAACAGGGTGTTAGATAGTCAAAGAGTTGGTTTAGGTAACTAAACTTCGCATTAAAAACGATCGGATGTCAATTTAAATTTCATATCAAATAAAAATCAAACTTACTTGTCATTAAATCCACAAACTTCTTCGATCAACAAAGCACGCTCAGCTCTGGTAGCATGTGTTACACACTTTTCAACAACATTGCTAGCAAATTTGTGTTGGCTTAAAACCAACACTTTTCCGCGAACACTGTTGATTAGCTGAGATTTATCTTCTGGTTTTCCATGTTCTGAAATTATGATAACAAAAAATTATTTTCGTGATCTTGAATGCATTGAATAATAAAAACCAGACCAAAAAATCTAGTATTTCGAGAAACTGTTTTCAATAAAAAAAAATCTCACCAAGGACATGCTGAATCACGTAATTTCCAAATTGATCTTGTATCAGCTGATCAGTATGGGCGTGAAGTTCCGCTAAAATTGGAGCAGTTTGCTCAGGAGTACAATGTTCTAAAATACGCTGAATGACTCTACAGCCATAGGGATGTGTGGATAAAGTATAAACTTGCCCAGAGAAAGACTGAATCACAAACTGAAACAGAAAACATGCAATCAGCAGGTGCAGATCAAATAATGAACAATATTATAGACCGATATGCAATCAAATTCTAGTGTGTGTCTATTGTTCAGGCAGAACTTATCAATCTACTTACGCTTAAAGTCCAAGCAGTTTAAAAGCAAGTAAACAGTTCAATCAAATTTCAAATGAGTTAATTTGATTGATTGCGTTTAAACAGCTTGAAATTTGCAACTTACAGGCTCGTATTACAAATTTATTTTTGACTAGTTATTTGTTAATAAAATATTAAATTATTATGTAGTACTTTTTTTACAAATCTTCAATATATATACATTCAAGTTGCTATTGTTCTTATACTACACAAAAAGTTATATACATTTTCATAAGAATATAGTGCGGTTTATTATTACAAAATTACACACGAGTATACACTGGATCTTAGACAAAACTCATATGAAATCAGTATTGTTTTCGAAATGAATACTTACTTGCAATGCATTAGGATCAACGCATTCTATACATTTTTGAACAACGTGATTCCCATTTTGGTCCTTGACACATTTGAGTACGTGACCATCAAGCTCTCTTACAATTTCCTGTTGCTGCTCTGGAGGTATTGACTCTAGAGCTTTCTGGATGACTCTACATCCGTACATTTGCAAAGCCAAAGGTAAAACATTCCCTTTTACTTTCTGGGCAAGTGTAGTTTTCTGTTCAGGTGTTCCAAATTCAAAGAATTTTTGGATTACATAGTTCCCAAATACGTCAGTCATTAAATTGTAAGCAGCGGACAAAATCTCGGTGAAAACCATTTGTTTTTCTGCTGCTGACGCACGTTCTAATTTTTGTTGAATGAACCTCGAGCCATGTTGGTCTTGGGAAAATTCAACAATGTGATTTGCTAGCTCTCGCAAAGTTAAATTTGGATATCTGTTATTCCTAAAATCTTCAAGCAGTCGCGAACGCCCTTGTGGACCTTTGTCCATGGTCGCTACTGTTGTTGTTAAAGAGGAGTTAAGTTTGGTGAACAATGAGTTTGTTGAGCCAAACATAGCATTAGTTGCCAATCCAGCAACGGAGTTACGGTATTTGTTTTCTGCTCCTGGTGCTGCTGAGAGTACCCTTGAATTCACTAGACCGCCCAATTGAAGAGGGGCTGCAGAGGGAGGTGGAGTTAGGCTTCCAGTTAACGGACTGGGACTCCCACCGATGCCATAGGAAGCGGGCCATTTCGGTCTGTACTCTAAGTTGGGAGAAAAGGCTGAAGTGTTACGATCAAAGGAGTCTCGGCGTCCTGTAGAAGTTGTACTTAACCCAAGCCCTAAAACATTTTCAACTAAAAGACCAAAGAAACACATTAATAATGCAAATGTTACGTAGAGACACTTTACAAATAATAAGCAAATTAAACTATGGTGAGGTACGAATCTTTGATTTTACGTGTATTTCTATATTTTGTACATTAAAATTCTAGTGAAGTATTGTGTGAATATGTACAATTAAGTGATTTCAATGCCTAGACAGAGGTCTATAAGAGGCCTAGTCCAGTGTGGTGTATGAAAAAGAATAAAATGATTAATAATGGATATTTACATAATGAGGAGAGAAATTTATTAGTTCCTGTACCTGTGTGTAATGAAGTTGTTGTGGCAGAAGATCCTATATTTCCAAGAGATGAGCTGCCAAAAGGCGCAGATGGTGCTGCATGTAGTGTAGGAAACAAACCTGAACCAACACCTTGGGTGACACCTATGCCCACACCGTCCAAAAGTTAGTAAAAACACAAGCATACAAATACCAGTGAAAATTTACAATTTCTATGTGTTGCACTCTTTGCAAATGTAATAATTTATTGCAACATAACGACATTTACAATATCTAAAATTATTCGGCCTAACTAAGCATGTAGATATATAAAATCGAATAAGGAATCTAACCAATTAAATTGGTAGCAGAAATGCATACTAACTATGTAACCACTTAAATGAATGTGACTTTCAAATTTGTTTTATATTTTCTAAATTAGAAATTACTGCTCTAATTGGCCAGGACGAGTTTCAGCAAATCAAAATTACCGGACAAGTATTATTTATCAAATGAATAAAATAACGCGTTTATGATATTAGCATTTAATTTGAATTTGAATGAGAATCTCACTTGCACATCCGCACATTAGCCGTTATAAAGTGGACAGATATAAATGATTTGGTGCTATATATGTACGTATAATATTTTAAAAAGCTATGATAGGTTAGAGCATTTACATCTATATGTACAAGTAAATAAATATAAAATTAGGTACAAATATTGAATCAAAATAATGATTGCAATTTTTTAAATCAAGGTGTAGAAAAATGTTTTGAAATAAGAGTCAAAATAGATAAATAATAGGTTATAGTACATTTTTACATACAGTACATACACAAGAAACAGAAAACTTCTTCATTAATTCTTTGTTTGGTTGAAACAAACAAAGTTTGCAAAATCAATATTTTACTCTGGATGTGGAGCAATAAGCAAAATTTAAATTTGCTTTAGTTTAGGACATAAGTTATGCCGAAAGTTTAAAATGTGCCCCTCCAAAACTTTCGGGTCCTCTGAAAAAGTTTCTGTTTACGTACCGAGGAAACGAACAATCAAAAAACTAACTTCATACTATTCGCATGTAATTTGGCAACTTTCTTACCTCCAAGTGTGGTTCCATTTACAGATGTGTTCACGTTGGGTGTGTACAAGCTTTGGGCGTTGTTTGAATACAACGAAGCCGCTGCTGGGGTTTGTCTAGAAGCTTGAGGTTGAACGAGTACAGGTGCCGGACTTACTAAACGCATTGGGGTACCATTTCTCATGGCGGCTCCTTGTGCCATAAGAATAGGTGTGTTCTGGTCATAATAAGGGACAATATATCCGCCAGGAACTTGAGGCTGTAAAGGAGTAGAAAACATACATGAATCAAACTGTATTTAAGTTTAATGGATTGTTTTAATTGAACTTGTTGAAAGCTGATCAAAGACGGGTTCTTTTTATTTAAAACTAGTTGAATTTACAAAGAGGATTTACAGCTTACTGATTTTTCTTTAATGCAACTTGTTGAAAGTCTATTTATTTACAGTTAATAGTTTTGTGGCATAGCGGGAAGGATTGAAAACAAGTGGCATTTAATTAATAATTTTCCTAAGAATGTTGTGATATTGGATTATGGTGTAAAGATTAATAGAGCTAAGGCTGACCCAGTTTTGGCCGTACTGCAGGATCATTTCGCAATCTAGTACAGCCTGTTATTTGGTGTAAAGGTCTAGCTAGGAGATCACTGTAATACCCCATAATTACAGGAGAATTAGCCATATGTTTTAAGTAGTTCAAGCAACCACTATGGGCTACCTAGATTAAGCAAGAGATTGAAAGATTCGTTAACTGTATTGGAACTACCTTTCTTTGCACATTTATGACCTTCTATTGTTTGGCACAAACTGTTCAATATGCATTATCCTTAGTATTAGTTCTTTAACATTGTATCATGAATATTCAGCTCAATGGGTTTTATTAGTGAGTACCATGTAATGTGCTTGGAATGACTTGATTAGATATTCAGATGTGTCCTCGTTTTGCACAAGTAGTCGCAAAAACTATTTTATAAAAAGTTTAGTCAATAATCCTGCTTTAGTATACGTTTTGTTAGTTTTATTGATACACTGAAAAATGAAATGAGAGTCAATTTTCAATTTCGTTTATGAAACAACATCATTACCTATTCATGTATGGAGGATATTAAGCGATAGTGTCATTACATGATTTATGAAGTTTTTGTTTTCCTTCTACTTTTTATTTAAATAACAAGATAGCCCATTTGTGCACATTTTTAAGCCTTAAGTATATGAGGTATAAGATGTCTTTAAATGAAATTTTTGACCCTCAATGTCTTCCATCCTATATTACTTAATTAAAACATAAATGGAGCCGATACTGTGAATGCCGTTTTCAAAAACACGCTTTTACAAAACCTTGGGATTTTAAAAGATGTAAAAACATAGTACATAGACCATGGAAACTAAATACGTGCCAGTGTTAAGAATACCTAACTAGTTAATTGAGTTATACAGTGCAAGATATTTGGAACAAATATTGCAAGTGCAACAAAATAATCTTCGAGTGTTTGATTGAAGCAGAAAAGAAATCATTGCCATATGGCTCTATTTAAAACAATATTCCATATTCACGCAAACGGTCTCACAAAGATATTACATATGCGGCTTAAACGTTGGATATTTTACAATTAAAAAATTCCAAATTCCATAAAGATACCTAATATTGCATCATTACAAAGGTTAGTTTTTGGATTTTGGTGACTTATTTTTATCCCCAAAAATTACATACAATTGAATAAAAGTTTTACCCAGGGTCAGTTATGTATTCATAAAGTTGTAAAATCGAGAGTCACTAGAATTTTCGAGTCATGTAGTTGAAATTTTGTTACAGATTTGTTAAAGGCATTTAGTACTTCATTATGCCATCCAATACTTGTTGGTAGAACAATTTAGTTCCGTCTGTCAGCAGAAAATAAACAGGGGTATTCTGACTGTTTCAGAGAAAGAGAGAACTGATTTAGGCGGATTCAAAGAGATATCATCTCTAAAACAAATTCAGTTTATGTAGCTTTGAGTTTAATAAACCAAATTGTTTTGAACTGTGGAATTCGTGGAATTTTATGTCAAGTAAGCAGCATTTGTAGGTTTTAGAATGTTGCTTTTTTTGAAAGAATCATGCAGCAGAAGCATCTTGAATGCTTGTGTAAGTTTCTGGTGCCTATAAAATAAAGAAATGGTGCCATTACTCGATGAAGATTCAACAAAAAAAAAAAGATTCACAAGCAAGATATTTGGGTTGCTTTTGAACTCTAACTCAGTGCTGCTAAAAGGCGGCTTTTTTCTGCTGATTGAAAAGAAAAACTAAAGTTTCTTAGATCGAATACTGAATGTATAAAAAAATAGACAATTCTCGGTAAGCTCAACATGAAAAAATATTATGCTTTACCAGGACAATTGTTTAAATCGGTTTCTACATTAACACTAACTAAAGCCGAATGATTCGAAGGTGGTGCTAAGAATCCGGTGGGATCAGAAAGCTGTTGTGTATTATAATCTGACAAACATGCTTATTCTTCTGCATGACAACGCTCGGCCTTGTGTTAAAAGTAATGAAAATATTTGCAACCAAAGTGAGATATTTTAGCACATCCACCGTATTCACTGGGCATTGCCCCTTATGATGTCTGATTGAGACCACAAATGCAGCACGATTTCAAATTTTTTTATTTCGTAGAAATTTAAACTGTTTCGAAACTAGAATTGCTTTGAAAAGCAAGACAATTTTCAAGATCAAATTCGAAAATTGCAAACGTGTGCGAAAAAAGTTTTACTTACAATTAATTGATTACCCTTTAATTTATTTTTGTTTTGAAAAAATGCACTTTTGAAGAAAAACAGATGAAACTAACTCGTACTTCCAATACTTCCAACTGCAAGTTGTGTCAAGGACGACTTTTTGCAAAATTTATAAAATTGTGAACTCGCGTGCCAGTAATTATTTCCGAGGCTTGCATTTAGAGTTTTGTTGCGCATTTGTTAAAGATAATTAGTGCTTAGTAGATATATTTCAAAACATAAGTGCAACCGTAATGATTAAATAGACAAAACATCGAATAAGAAGCGTTTTCGAAAAATAAAAATTAGGCTTGACCAAATAAATAAAAAATAAATAAAATTTCTTCAAGAGAATGAATAATCATGCAAGAAATGCAATTGTTTTTACCTGAACTTGTTGTTGAGCCGCTTCAGTTCCATTGGGAGTGAGAGGCCTGCGGGCCCCATTGCTTGCATTCTGTTGTATTATATTCGCAGGAGCAGGGTACACCCAGGGCCCAACGTTGTAGTATGGAGCAGCGGGAATTATGTACTGTTCCTGTTGGGGATTTAACACGTAAGGAGCTTGTGGGAAAGCAGCCTGCTGTTGTTGGGCAATGTACTGTTGCTGTTGTTGTTGCAACAATTGCAATTGCGCTGCGCTGGGTGTTGCCGCCTGCGTTTGTTGTGACCGAAATAATTGCTGCAAAAGAAAGAGCTAATTAGCACTTGAAAAAAGCATTGGAATCAAATGGTATTACATAATTTACAGACGCTCTAGATTATACCAATATTGTTTTCATTTGAAATACGTATGCGTTTGGCCAATAAAGTCCTTATCAGAATTATTCTTGAGTTACAAAATAGTTCCCACAGTTTATCTCGAAATAATTAGTAAATTTAGGCTCCAGAGAAGGGCCATGGTTTGCACATTAATTGCATTTTAAATATGTGAATTTTTGCGGCATCATCAAAGATAAAAACGTCCACATGTGTTGAATGTTTTAGAGAAAGACGAAATGTGGAGTTCTCTTAAACGTACTTTTCGGTGAGGAATGAAGTGATGACAAAGACCTATTCAATTTTAACGTGCACAAAAGGCGAAGATACCATTCGACGTTTCGCAGTTGACAATTTCCATAGGTATACATAATAACTACTGCGGCCCAACATTTTCATATCACGATATGAACATTTGAAATTCTATAGCTTTCGACGCACAATGTCGTTCATTATTTGGCTGCGAACTCTAATTTCCAAGAAATGTTACAGAGTGGAATATTTCGACACAAGCACAGCCAGATATCCGATAAAATTAATTCAATGACCTATGAAACAATTATCCAATTTGCCGAAAAAATAAATTAATCATCGAACGTGTCTAGACGGCGTCGATCTTATTGTTAGATATTAAGTTCAGGAATAACAACACAACCTTTGTAGAAAGTTAGCTTTTGATCGATCAGGGGTGGAATAATATTACATTTAGGTAGACATAGGGGGCATTAAGTTTGGCTGCTCGAGTTATCCTTTATCCTTAACGCGGTATACCTCCAGGTTACAAGTTTAGTTGGGTTTCTTACCTTTGTAACGAAACCGCGATTGAAGGCAGATAACTGCTTAAACAGTTGGGAGAAGTGAACAAAGGATCTTACCTACTCCAGCGTAAGGACACAAATTCGCAAACTTTGCATCTCTGCTCATGCATATTTTACTTTTATACGAAGGATCGGTTTACAAAAATTCAGCTGTGACTTGCGAGCATAGTTTAGCAGGATAAATTTGCGAAGTAGATCGAGAGCACCTGTAAAATTATTTAGCGCTTTAATTCGTGAAAGGTGTCTCAAACGAAAATACTGAATATGCCGTAGTTAGAACGCTGAAAACCTATCCACACGATTAAATTTATTACCCCAGAAAGTTTTGCAAGAAAGTTTCAAATGCAAATGCATCACTTGCAAGTTAACGAAATATTCAAGAGCTTCCTCTGGAGTGGTATTTGACGCGCTTCAGACCAACATAACGATTAACAATTCACGAAGCAGTGCATTTTATCTCTAATAAAACTTGGAAACTTGTTTGATGAATGACATTTTCGTGGTCAAAGTTGGGAGACTATTAGTTTTAAGTCATCCTTGTGTCACGGAGTAATGGAAATAAAAGAATCATGAAGCTTACGAGCGTTTACTTTAATTATTATAAGTATACAGTCATATGCAGCAATTAAGAAAGAAAACAAAAGGTTTTCACTTAAACATTGAGCAAAAACATAAGTTAAATATTCCATCAATGGTGGAATTAATGTTTAAAGTTACAACATTTCTGCACAAAACTATTGCTTATATGTATACCGACGAAATGAAAGCATTTCGATTTGTCTGTGTGCGAATAAACAGGTCTTGTGCTTGCTTCTTCCTAATGCATTTTGAAGATGGAAAGGGGAAATAGTAAGTTGCAATTTTAGATCCAGAATAACAAATGTAGAATAAGTGACAACATATAAAATGTACTCTACGATACAACCAAAAATAAACGTTTTTAAGGACAATACAAAAATTTAAAAAATTAGGGCGTAATTCTATTGAATTTTGAAGTCAACAATTATACACAATTCCTCTGTAATATAACATAATTATTATGATTCAAGTTTGTGAGATTTCGGTCAACATTACAAGCGCAAATATGCATTTTCCCTACAAGTTAAATCCAATTATTCCTTCAGCAAACAACCCATCCAGAATTTATTATAACTTAATAATTGATCCAAACTACCTCGACTAAGATATCCATCTATAGCATCAAATTTACTACTATTGACCCACGTATTCATTAGCCCGCCATTCATATCGAAATTTTCATAAATTATGCATTAGCTTGTGAAGTAATAAAACTACCTCTCGTTATAATAATGTAATCGATTTTAATACCACCGTTTTTGTCGCATTCAATGACATTTCCATTGTATCTATAGAACCAATCAATAACCAGTTGTTTATGACAAGTCCAAGTGCACGAAAGATTATAAGAAAGCTATAGACGTGGCGACGTATGTATTGTATGAATGGTAAGGATATATAAAATATGCATAGCTCCGCAAAGTTCAATAATTTAAAATAAGGGGAAAATGCTGCAGGGTTTTTAAATTGCGCGATGGGGCATATTTTTACTGTTTTCCGATATTAGTATTTGGTCGTGTTGGTGACGAGGTTGCGCATCCAACAGTTTTGGAGAAAAATGTTGCTATAAATTTGCAAGTGTATAGCATATATTTAGCGAAATATATACTTCAAAAGTAATCTTGTGCATTTTACATTACGTAAGTTACAATTCGGATGCCTTATATTAACATATTGGACACTCTTTAGTAGCACTTTTAAGAAGTAGTTTGTAGTGATGAAATCATTCTGTACATAACGACATACAACTAAAATAAAATTTGTATAGAATTCTGCTACTTTTAATGGTCCTACGTAAAGCTGAATCTAAAGTCCTCAAATTTAAAAAGAATTTTGAAAGAAATGCCAGATGTCACTGCTCACTTTTAATAAACTATAAATACTATTGCCAAATCAGCGCGCATTAAATAACACATATTTCTAATAGTAATATTTATGAGTTGCTAACGGTTATAATTTTAGTGTGACAATTGAATCAATAACAGTCTCGAAAATACAATTTTATAATAAGCGGGGTAATTCGCAACAATTTGCACACTAATTATCAGTATTCTACTGAATTAATTTAGCTGTATAATACCCAGTTAATTAATATTGAATTGTGATTAAAGTTTATTTAAAAATGCCAAAATGTTAATTATTTCAGTTTCTGGTAATATCATGAATATAAAAATGTTTTAATTGGTTAAGCTCGGAAATATGCGGTTGCGTTATCTTGTGAATTATAAAAAAAATCTTCGCTTTGTTGTTGGGCCCAACCGCCTAGAAGGAAGTACCCAGGCTAAAGTGGGACAACTTCACGATCAAGTAACGGAACCCGGTCGTTACTCCTCTGTTTGGTCATTCTTGAGCGGGTTATTCGAGTTCATCCACGATTACGATGCATACATATTATATCAGGTTCAGGTGAACTTCTCTTGTAATTTTTCAGTATAAACATACATCCTCGCACTCTTAAAACTGTAATTTTGCCCAACCCACTTTGCGGATCTCGCAATGGTCCTGAGCTCGTTGTTGTTAAACATAAGGTACACCATTTTTGCGACTACCAATTTCTCATTGGAACTTCTTAGGTATTCTAACTTTGTTTCCAGTTGACTTTGCCAAGCAATTCCAAATGCTTAGGACCAAATTTGCAATGTTGCGAACGCATTTGCAATATTGAATTACTTAGCAATACATTTACATCTAAATCCTGTAAGAATGGGTTTGTCGGGTTGGCTACGTATGCGTTTTGTTTTTAAATAAAGTTTACAAACGCTTTTGGTTCTTTTCCAATTAATAAAAATTCCGAAAATTCTCACGTTTAGTGACGACAAAACCAACCCACCCACTCCAGCCTTTTTGTCATAGCACTTAATTTAAATTAGTTACGTTACAGTGCAGAAATACGATAGCTATAAATTTAATCAAATTTCTACCAGTTTGTTTCTAACCAAAATTATATTTTCGATTGGAATGTCAATGGCAATACAATGGAACCTTGAACGTTCGAAGTCGATGTCAAGGGCAACCAGATTCATGGACATTTCTTGGCTCATCGCCGTTCAAATTGTAACGCGAATAATTTCGCTCTGTCAAGCATGTTTTGATATAAAACATTTCTGTTCTCCTTTTGTTTCGCGACCCGTCTTGGATTACTTAAGCTGTTAATAAGTTCTTCGACTTGTCAAGGTTGATGACCTTTCGGTTGGTTTTGCTGAGGTAGTTGGATTTGGAACACGGTGCTTCTTTGCCATGGTGCTCCTTAGCAAAGCCGCTCCTTGGCCATGTTGCTCCTTAATCTTAGCGTTTCTAGCCAGTTGGCTTTTTAGCCATGATGCGCCCTTTCCAGTCAAGGTGTATTTAAACCGTGCTCTTAACCAACGTGCTTCGTTAACACGATATTTTTATCAACGTAGTTTATTTGAAAAGTTGCGTTCAACAGGCTTCTTTACAATTCTCCTGAAGCATGATCATTTAAAGATGAAGCCGCATTTCTTCACGCTTCCTAGTCACCTCAAATGTTACAGTTAAGATTCGTGATCTCAAAAGACCATTGTTTCCGCAGTAGGAACTTGAATATAAATGCTGACATAACAAAGGAATTGAAAAAATCGCTCATGTCGATACTTTTTATATCTAAAATTTTTATAAATATTTCAACAGGTTACTCCATGCAAAGTCAACTTTGCAACACACCAATTTGAGGATATCACAGATTTGAAAAATGGTACATTAAAAATGTTCCCGTTTCTTTTAAAGTAGCTTCTTTGACGTCCTATCGCCCGATTCGCGTAGACACCCAACAGCATGAGATCCGTAATCAATCACTGTTATCTCTCCTTTCAAATTTAACTCAAAAAGCTCCTTCAGGCTCTACAAGTTTAATTACCGACAGAAAAAGTAGAGTGCTCCTTCCCCCTTCCATTACAACTGCCACGAGTTATTTGTTTTAAATGTCCGTCAGTGCAAATCTGATGTGCGTATTATAAATTATAATTGGCGGAGTTTAGAAACTTGTATGACCGGTGGGTGTTGGTGGGTAGATTGAGATTTTGACATATGTAAGAACGTTCGTTAGAGCAATTTTTTCGCCATGGTCCAGTAAACTTGATCCTGCAGACATCTGGGCCAACGAGAACGAACCTACAGCCAAATTTCTTTTTCCATGACTTAATGAGTATGAATCGTACGCATTAGACTGGATTTCTAATTTTTTTTGAGTGTTGACCACTTCGAAATTTTGAAGCACTTAAGCACGCGCGGTATTATTTGATAACTGTTGTGTTCAGCGGCGTCGCAGCATGTTTACAAAAATAATTAGCTGTACAAGTTCACCGCGATAATAGTAAAAATGCCATACGAAATAAAAAAGTTTTCAGAATGTTTTCATAGGAGTGTAGTTACTATCCAATTAGGGCAAAAATAGTACGCGTGCCTCCTTGTATCTAATTCGATCAGGATTGGAAGCCTAGTTGCCTTTCTCCTTATAGTAGTCGAAGCCAAATTGCGCAAAAGGAAATCCGTCAAGATGGTATCGGATTTTTTTATTATTTGTTGTGACTTTCAAACTATCTCCCACAGACAAACGCTCACCATTAATCTTCATAGCAAGTCGCAGCATTGTTTCGATATGGATGAATAATGTCTTCAATTAAGAACACATTAACAGCAGAGGCATATGCAAGCGATCGGCTGGGCTAAGATACCGCTAGATCACTCTGATCGTTATTAGCGTCTTGAAATGCGGCAGCTACGTAGGAACAGATTTTATTTTGAAAACAATATCGACATGAATAAGTAGCTGCTACCGGTATTCGCGGGAGATAAGGCAGCTCAGAAATGTTGGATACCTTTAGCACGTTGGTATACCAATAGCAATAAATCGCGTTACTGAAGCATAAAAATCATATTCAATTGATTTTAGATCTAATTGGAATTAGAAAGTAACCGTTAGTTTTTCATTATCACGATCTTGCACTTATGCGATAAAATTTAGAATGTGAACTTGCTGTGCAAAATCATTGGCGATGCTGTTCGGCGATATAATGTACGGCGTATCGATTATAGAGGGAGTATAAATCCTAGTGAACATATCAGAAGGGTCTTTCGTGTACGTAATTACGGTTGTCAATATTTTAATCTATGTGTTAAAACGATCGTCTTTTAATGTAAATTTGTTATCTTTGTCTGTACTTATTCAACAACTTTTATAGATGAGGTCTTATTTTACTAATTCTTTCGTATTACATAGGAAACATTTTTTGCAGAAACATGTTTCGTTGTGTTTGGTGTGGTACTGTAGTTTTGTGATTTCAAGAATCAATTTAAAATTCATATCACATACCTCAAACTAAATAGAATGATATAGATGTTCACTTAAGTAGAGCATCAACATTGAATATGCATATTTTAAATTGGTGAAAGTAATAATGCGTTCACTAGGAAGATAATTTATTAGATGAGTACCATACATTAAAGAAATGAGACTAATTAGAATCGGGGCAATGACAAAAAAAATGATGTTATTCCCCGTTTACAGTTAAATATGTCGAAAACAGTGCTAAAATAGATATTGATTTTTTATCAATCCATAAACATTCTCTTCAGTTTGTTTAAGAGATACAATTAAAAAAAAGTTAGGGTCCCTTAAGATTCCTCACTTTGTAGGGATCCTGAATTTAAAACCGGAAAACTGCACCAATGTTTCATCAAATCAACACTTATGCAAGAGATGCAACATTTAGTTATGAACAATAGTTTCGCTAATTATATATAAAAACAATCATAATTTAATAAGATTTGACATTGGTAAGCAGCTCGGAGTTTTTGCAAATCGTTTTAGAATGTCGGGCAAAAAACACCGCCGATTTTTTGTTTATTGTGAAAATAGTCATAGACAAGCTATATTTCTATGTAAATTAGTTAGAAACTATTCAAATACAAAGAAGGTGATAGCTTAACCGGCGTGGCCAGTCCACTAAACATGTTTTTAAAAATGGATTCAAGTTCAAAGACGCCGAGGCTGGCCCAGACTGTACCATATATTAGCCGCTACACATGCATGTAAAAGCTGTCACTTCAAAAATCAAAGATACGTGCGTGGGCATCTAAATTTATCATGAGAGCGTACGAATATATTTATGGCCAGTTTACGTTTATTGACGATAGCGTCTAGAAGCGGGTTCAAATTCTAATGACATTTCAAAGTGTTCATATTCAGAATGACAAGACCACATGATGTTTCAAAATGCACACGTCCGGAATTATAACTGCAGATGATGTCTAAAAAAATCCTAAATTGTTGCCATTTAAAATCGTGTAGACGAATTTGAAAACTAGCACCTTCATTAAGAGGAAATGGGCGATGTAAAGCTGTAATTACATCTTCATTTACGTATTTATGGAAATATTTATGCGTAGCCTCGAAAGGATGGTTATCTCCTAAGTATAAATAAGAGGTGAGTGGCGGTGAGGAAGAGTTGAGTGAACTGGTTAGCGCCCAGTTGGAACGGTGACCCTATGACCCTCGTTCCCGTAACACGCGATCCACTTGTCCACCTGTTTTTCTAACTTTGCAAAGCCATGCGAACGGACGCAACCACAACGTCTGGGGGAATACTAAGGTTGAAACAAATCATTTTGTAAATTATCACAAGTGTATTAATGGCTTTTTTCGAGATTTATGGTCGGTTTTATTGCCTTCTGGGCTTTTAGAAGAGTATTTTTAGAAGGGTGAAAGATAAGCGACTACTGGATAGGTGGAAATTCTTTGGAAAGTTCGTTATGATGTTCTAAAATAGACTGCTTAACGAAACACATAAGCATTTGTCCGTAAAGCTGGCGAATTGATTAAATTGAAGGCGTAATACTTTTTTGGGTTCTTAATATTAATGGATATTTATTGAATTCTTGTTCGAGTCGTAAAGATCTGTGTGAAGCAAGTTCAGAGCTATGGAACCACCTCGATCATTTTAAGTGGTCTTAAATATTTAGATTATTATATTTTATTGCATCGTAAAGTATAAAACATTGGTTTATTTGTGGAATATCACAATAGGAAATAGCAGTTTTCACCTTAATGTCACTAATGCAGTGTTTTCCTGTAATGCACATGCGGTTGTGGAGTTTATACTCTAATAAAAATAGCTAAAAGATGTCAAATCTCGCGATCTAGGGGGCCCAATTCTGATTACCGAAGCGATAGAGTACACGAGCAGGAAATGTATCATGGAGTAATTGAATTGGCCACATAAATGTCATTCAATATAGATAGAAAGAGCTGTGTGATCATATCGCCACATCGAACACAATTGCTTGAGCTGCCTCATTTTCAAAAAAGTATGGACCAATGGTGCCGCACCAAACAATGGCCCGTTGTGGTTGCACTTATTTTTCAACAATCTCATTTAGTTTCTATGAACCACAAACATGGCTATTTCAGCGAACATCAAAGCCATCAATTGCTTCATCGCTTACGATGATTTTGTTCGAAAAATTGCCTCCACTTCGTGAAGTTCAATAATCCATCCAACAAACTCTCTTCGCTGTGCATGGCTTCAGTTGTTTTGTTGATTGAATTTCATAAACATGAAGACACAGATCTGTTGAGACTATTCTCTGTAGAGGGCTTCTTGAAATTTGCAATCTTCATCCATGGCGCTGAATTGATGTACCGAGATTTTCAGCAACACTCGCGAACTCCATCGATATTGACAATTGAATGGATTATTTTTGGACTGCCAATGTTAGCGTCTCTATCTGATATAGTATCCCACAATTACGAAATTCATCTCTTCACAATTAACGAAGTTAATCTGACCATATTTTATGTGCAATTTAGGCCGCCAAACTTTTGTTATTTTTAAAATCCTATTCAATAATGAAAACCCATTATTGCATCGTGCAAGGCCCTATGTTTACTAGCCGTAAGCACTAAGTAGTCGAATCGTTTTTTTTTCAGGATTACCAATTCACTGCATAAATAATGGCAAAGTCCAATCTCATGATAATTTTGGAACCCTCTACAAAGAACAGTCTTGAAGAGAATCGGTTCTTTGAGGATGACCAATGGTTGATCCAGTCTTTAGCAAATAATCTAAACAACATATTTTGGGATAGTGGCAATTCAATAATAAATATGAACTTTTTCGATAAAAATGCTTAACTCAAGTTTAACTCAAACAATAAAAGAACCATGACATTGACAGGCACAGTTGGATACATCGTGATTCGTTGAGGCAGCCTTTCTCACGACTTAAACCCGTTATTCCGTAACAAAGTTCGCTGTACGCATGAAGAGCAATCGTACAAATTGCTATATTCACCAAGTTATTCATCCTGGATATCCACACGTAATAAAATTGCAAACGACGGTCGATTACGCCCAACTTTGCCCTTGCATTTATTTTTCTCCTGCGCCGCGCAAACTTCAAGCGAGACAAAAATGAACAGTTGAAATGTATGCATAAACTTTATAACAACGTAGCGTAAATGAACAGAAGAAAGCAATTTCACAAAATTTTCACTCGTGACAAATGAGTCATTATTGTCAATTCAACTCAACTTTGTAAAAATAATGAAAGCGCAATAACTTGATGTCTTCGGGAAAACAATGGCCACTAGTGTTTAATGTTTTACGCAGCCAAGGTTTCCCCAGCCTTTTATCCAAATCTTTCCTAATTTAACTACTTTGTACGTCATTAGCTAATTTGTAATAATTGTAATTACTTTCCCACGTACGACATTAAAAAACAAATAAAATATTCCATTGTTTGCGTTAATGGACTTTTATTATTAGAGTAAGTTGGTCCTTCGTGCAGGACTGTGTCGCGCTTGGTGTACATAAATCGAAAACGCCGGCTTCACATTAGCATAATATTTATCCGGACGTACTTTCCAGGGGATATCAGCCACATATTCAATATGAATTAATTACAACGCGACGTAGTAATATGAAAATGCTTCTCAAACAATTTCGCGCAAATTTAATAATGCTGAATCCCTCCGATGACATACGTTCCCATTGTATATCTCAAGTGTTAGCCATATGCCGATTTTTAATACATCCGCTAGATAACTAGGAGGTTTTACGTGCGTGTTTGCTTTTACACGGCAACATAGTGCTTTGTTTAATTTATTTTTTAGTGCTGTCTTAACAAGTACTTCCAGCTTCAATCGCAATTTTTAACTTTAATTGGAATTGGTTTAATCTAAGTTTACATAAATTGTTATTTTAATATTGAAACTCAATTTTATTATTGAAATTGGAATTTTAATATTGATATATAGCTTTGGGGATAGTTACATGGCTATAGAATATCAGAAATTCTCTGCAAATCGGTTCTACTTCCATTAAACCTGAAAGTGTAGGTATTTTCTCGGCAGTTTTTCCGGGCAAACTCAATTTGTTTTTGCGGTGGAAGCGAGTCGTTCCTAAGTTCCTAGTTGTTTTTAAAACGCAGCTTCGTAATTGCTTTCGAACTAAGCTATTTGGGTTCTTTGATGATGATCGTGTTAATTACAAACGTTTTACAATGGAGTGGCAGGCTTAGTATGAAAAATCTGGAGGATTCAATATCCGTACAAGCATTTGATTAAAAAATAAAATAAAAAACGCAAGAGACGCTTAAAATTTCGTATTTGTAATTTTTGGTTCTCAAAATTCTGAACAATAAATTCTATTGAAGGATTGCAATCAAAACAGATATCTTATACAGTTTTCCGACAATGGCCTGTAAAAAGCGTAAATACATTTCAATTTGAGATGAATTTTGTTTTTAGAAAGCGTCTTGAAACTCAATCGGTGCTTTAATATTTGGAAACCCCACTTTCTTTCATTTCACTTAAACAAGTGGTATTTCCGCAATAAAGTTTGAAAATTAAATAAATATATTCAAGGCGCTGTAAATAACAAAATTTTCCCCTGCAAGTATGTAGCACGATACATCAAGCCTTGCGAAAAGATGACAAAAACGGGAGGAAAGCGCAGTAGCTTTTAGAGCTTTTCACGCTTATTACGAGCTAAAAAGCGTTATATTTCAAGAGCTTTATTATGATATGAACGTTTCGCTTAATTAAAAACGAACGAATTCGTCACAAAAGAATCGTTCTCGCCCAAAGTCCCGACAGTTTCAAATTATTTTGGGCAGGATATTTTTATTATACGGAATAACCGAATGTGCATCGCACATGGGATGAATAAAACAAAAGGAAAGTTTGCTCGGGGAACTTTTTAATTATTTATTTTTATGTTAACCATATTTTCGCCAAGGGTGCAATGAAATTTTCATGAAAACATCGTCATATGTCCGTTATTGTTAATGGTGATTATAATTGTGCATTATAGCTGCAAAGGGCACGGCCGCAGAAAAACAGCTTCATTTATTAATAGTATGCAAGAATTGGGCAACCAACTATTAATATTTAGTTGCTATTGTTAATTATTCAGGATTTGTATTTATTTATATATTTACAACTTTTATTTATTTAGCGAAACTGCCAATTAGATCTGTAGAATTTACAGAACTTAATAAAGTGATTCACTTACTAACGAATAAATTCCTCGTCCTCAACTAAGGATGTCTATATAATTAGCGAGGACGAAGAGGACGGAAATTTTTGATAGCTCTGATAAAATAAGGAATGAAACATTTTTTGCCGTTTTCCTCGAGCCCCGATGCTTCTGGAGAGGAAACGAGCCGGGAAATTTTATAAGCCCCATAAAATGGCTATTGCCTTGTGACTCTAACCTACTTTGCAGTTTAACAAAGCATGCTAACATACTCCGTCTGGCCATTATATATTCCATATCCGCAATCACATATTTTATGGCCCACTCAGTTTTGCCTACACTGCCTCCGACTGGAGGTGAGTATCTTTGTGTGTAACCTTCTTAATTCAGTACGTGAAATGGCATTGAAATGGATGGAAGTAGTTAGTGTCTCCATGATTTCTTAGTATCAGAATGTGATACAATTTCAAATTTTTATTGCTATTTTTATGTGCATTTTACGTATGATGCTTTTGAAATGGGTTCACATCTGTGTTTTAACAGGTTGAAAACACTTGACTGCACAATGTTGACTATTTCTCAACATGTGTAATAAGCAGGATAGTTTTTAGTATTGTGTAAAAAGTTAGAGCAAAACCACAAAAACATATACTAGCATAATTTAAGGCGAAACTTTCCTACTAAAATTATATGATAATCATGGTAAATTGTATTCTGTAAATATCTGCTAAGTACTAATAGTTCGCGTGAAATACGAATTTCAATAGCAATATTCGACTAAAAATATACTTTCATGAATTGTAACGATAAAAAATATATGCGCTTAAAATCACAATCATTTACCAGAAATATTACTTGCCCATTGGCTTTCACTGCGTCTCAAAAAAGAAACCAACAAGTTTAATGAATGATTTGCGTTTTGTTTTTATTGGTAACGGCACGAGCTACCGAACTCCTATTTCAATTGCATTCTAGTTTTTTCGGCCGCTTGTTTTTCGGGGTCACACATGGAAAACAAATTGATCCAACAGGTGAACCACTTTCGTCGACTGATCATTTTCTTCCTTTACTTTTTTCTGGTTTGGATTTAAAAGTATTTGTCATAAGTGTCCTTGATTGCGCAGAGAGAAATCTAATACAAATTACATTTTATACGTCCATAATATAAGGTTACTTATGTTAGACTCCACTAATCAACAAGTATCCAAAGAAGGGGATTGCACGTATCGCTGAGCTGTTACAAATGTATACAATTACAAGAAGTTCATGGGTGTGAATATGCTGACTAACATATATGATGTTTATGAAAAAATTGTAATATCTGTTAGAAACGTTTTACAATACATGTGCACGATTTTTTTGGTCCATTATAGTTTGCTAATCTAATCCAATTGAATTAATAAAAAGAAACAAATATTCGTAGCAGGCACATAGAATGCAAGCGAATGTGAATTTTATTCTGTAATTTTAGCGTGTTCTTAATCGGCAGATTATATAAGTTGAAGCAATAAAAAATGAAAAAATTGGCCAAAAGAAATATATACTACCCACAAAGAAATTGAGGGGTATCGTAGGGGAGAAAACAACCATTCGATTTCCCATCAGCATCATTTTTTGCGCCCAACATAATTGAATTCCAGGAATCTTCTTCCTGCTAGTAGCCAAGCCGAAGACAAAGGACCGGGAAATGATCAAATTTCGCAGTGTAACGGAGGAAAAAATAATTCATATAAATGACTTTTTCCGCAAGGAGTAGTTGGGTGTTACTGATAGCCCTGACCTTTCGAAAGCGGGTTTTCTAATGCAGTTTTCCATTGAAAGATTAGGGATTAAAATGTTCCCTGCTTCCGGTTCTAAAGGAAATCGACGGCCCGCCTCCTTATATGTGGCTGCCTTCGTATGAGAGACGATCAATCGATAGAGACCCGCCATGATTGTTCCAACATCAATCCGCAGAAGTAAATATTGACAGTGAGTGACACCCCCAACGCGACTGGCGGGTAGGAATATTATTTTACGATAGGTATGTAGAATGGTGCCAGGAACAGCAGCAGTTATCAACCATGTTCAGGCAAGTATGACATTATCTTTTGTCTTAAGCGTAGTTGGGGTATTGTTGGACTGAGCTAGCATCAACGATAGCCCATTGTGGCGAAAATCGCATTAACACCCTATCATGCAACTTGACAGTTATTGACCATGATATAATTTAGTTTACGTACATGTTTGTGAAACAGCGAACCGAATGCGTTGAATTTCAAATACGATACTCTATGCTGTCGATATAATATAATAATGTAATTTCTAGTTGTAGTATCATCGAGACATTATTTTGCAAAACTTATACGACAAGGTTTTCATCAATCAATACGTTATTCGTGAAAGCAGCTTCTAGCAAGTTCTAGTATATTTAAAATGAGTTATTTAATCGCAGTTATTCATTTTCAAAGGTAACGACTCTGGAGGGTGATTCTATGAAAGTTAATTTTCCGAGCTTTCTCAAATTAAGTTTTCGCAATATTATCTTCACCTCATTCGCAGTTAAAAACGACCTTTAACGCGTTAAGTAACGGACTGTTTCTCTTCTAAGAAGTGTTTGCTAACTCTTCGCTGAGCTATCGAATAGCGGCTTCAACGGATCCAAGGGATATCTGAGATGAAGAGATAGGCGAGCGAAACTCTCTTTATGAAAGATACCCTTCGGTAATATTCTTATAATAAAGGATACTCGGCCGACTTGAACGGTCTGCTCAGAAACCTATTAAAATATTGAGAATTGAAAATCATTCCCTGATTTACTATATAGATAATCGGTTTACCAATTCCGTACTAATTAAATAGATGATCTCTTTCACCTGCAATGGCCGCGTTACAATCACGGTTTGAGACGATGATTTCTTTATACCTACTCTACATATCCTGCACTACCTGAAGAAAGTTGCTTCGTAACTTTTTTATTTAGCTGTAACGAAAGGAAATTATACAATTCCACCCGCTAAACCTATTGAATCAATTTCCAAGGAAGCAGTAATTACTAATTAAAGCAACCTATTCATTAAAAACAAATTGAACTGAATCTTTACCGGTGCCCTCGAATCTTTTCCCTTCCCCACCCACAACTGCTCGTTATTCGTTGGAAAACGATAAATCTTGGTAATAAAACCTTTTCAGCAACTTTCTGTATTACGTTTTACATTTCAATTTACTTGATGAAATTCTATGAGGAAAGGATTTCAAATTTAGCAAATTTAAAGTGAAGACTACTCTGAAAACATTCCAGGAAGCGCCTTATATAGTCTCTTATAGACAGCAAAGAACCGAAAGAAAGGCCGCAGTTGCGGAATTGTGGAAAGATAAAAATTTTCCAATTAAAAAAGACCAGATTTCTAACAATTCTCGGCCCTATCTAATTCTACTTCTACTCATCTCATTTTACTACCAATCTAATTTTTTGTCAATATTATTCTTCGTCTCGAACTCATTAGTTATCTATGTCCGCTTTTACATCCTCTCTCATTCCTACTCACTATGCCATTTTTCTCTCTGCCTCATTTTTATTTCCGACTCATTTTCCCCTCAGTCACTTTCCTTCAATCTCATCCTCAAGACCCATTATTTATTCAATTCACATTAATTTGTTCGCAGCGTTCTCGATTAACTTATGACGAAGGCTTCATTATATACATTTTTGAGGAAATTAGCTACCCCCTTGCATCATTCATGGGGGCGAAGTCGGCTAACGGACGTTTTGGCTGGAGCGAGCTATTTTTTTTTACATAGCTTTTATTAAATTTTCTTGAGAAAATTAAAATCTGATTTAGTATTACTCGAACTTAGATTTTGTGAACACATTTCAGTTAGTATACGGGCGATTTTCTGGTGATATTTTAATATTAAGAGGAGAAAAGTTATCTCTTGCAGTAGTAAACACGAAACGACAGGACATGATACTTAATGGTCTCATTTTTCGTCATGTCATCCTTAATGCTCAGCTTGTGCTGTAATAAAGTCGCTGTGGTTTGTATGGCACGAAAAATTACTGCTCTTTAACATTATGATGCTGTATACTAGAAGTCGCCAAACAATATCCATGGAAGCCATCATCAAATGTGGTGAAAACAATTAAAATTAAAATCTACATATAAACAACGAAAGCAAGAAAATAGCTCAACTAACTATATTCACAAAAACTAATCTGCTACATATCCAGGAAAACAACCTTCACTACAATTTTTGATAAAATAATCAAACCAATTTTCGTTCAAACAAACAATTCCACAGAAACTTGAATCGCAATCTTCACAATTAACTCATAGATTTTTCTCCAGCAACTCCAATTAATTCAGAAGTTACCAAGTGCCAAATAATCAAAATCTAACTTGCCGTCCTAATTTGCTTCAAATTACGTCACCCTAATGCAAGAAATTGGATTGGAGAGAATGGGATGGGTGAAGGAACTGGAAGTTTAGGGCGAGGTGTGTAAAAGACCTTCTTACCCCCTTCAATTATAAACGTTCGAGCGATTCGCTTTCTATTTCATTGGGCATTACAATTTGTTATTTGTTGGAACCCTACCTGTTTTAATGAAATATTTACTCGAAGATTCGCAATGATGAGGACAAATCCAGATTGACAAATTGGTAAGCAATCGGTTTCCTTCTCTTTACGCAGTAATATTTTCAGCTGTGCTGAAGGAAAACAAGCTGGAGATGTAACGAGCTAGAAGAAATTTTCTACACCGGCAGAGGAGAGGCGCGGTAGAGAAGTGACGTGGTGGAGGAATTGCGGACGAGGCGCGAAATGTATTATCAAGGTGGAAATGGAAGGAATATTCAGTAAAGAGCGAAGGATAAAATGGAACTCCATAGTCTGTAACCATCGGGTGGAAATAAGTAACACTTTCGCAACACATAGGGAGAGACGATGCAAGAAACAAGGGAAGAACTAAATTACAATGGCATTATTTATTTAATTTAGGTGAAATTAAAGTTTGGTTGAACGGGATGCTAAAACTTTCCTTTGAGATGTTCCTTTGTTTACATTATCCTTCTTTACGCGAAATTCTCGGCAAGAAAGCCTTTCAAGAAAACGTTAAATTCATGGCCACCTAGAAAATGTCGGTATTACAATAATGTCGGCCTTGATATACTAATTTTATTTCCACCTACATCTATAATAATATAATATGAACTATACCTTGAAATTAATGTTTTTATTTAATTAATTTTCGGAATACACAAATAATATTTTCAATTGTAAATTGATAAATATGTCACACTTTTTGTGTATCAACCAATCTGTTTCGTTCTGTGAAATTACCATCGAATAGGTAGATCAATCGAGGAGTACAACAATAGTTTTGGAATGGTTAAATTGTTAAAAAACTGAGGAGTTACAATGCTGAAATGATTCGTTGGAAAAATCGTGTCTATGTTGACCTAATCAATTAAATTTTGTATTATCGAGCTAAAAGCAAAAGTGCCATTGTTATACAAATTACACAAAAGAAGTTGAGAATAGAACGGCAAAAAATAGTTTCGTGCCAATTATAGCATTCTCAGTAAACAAAATTATATTTTAATTTACGATAATAAGGTTTGCTGTAAGTCATTCACTTCCAAAATATAAAGGCTGCCTTTGTTAGATGGTTGATATGATCTGCTTTAGATTTGAGATTAGAATCTCCAGTTAAAAAGTTTGCTTTAACCCACCATGAAAAGCGATGAGTTGTAGCGCTAAGATTTTCGATTATTTCGTTTCAGCGGGTTTTCTGTATTACAACGATTTAGGCCAGCATAGCTACTAATATTTTTGAAACCAACTTTGTGGAAGTTTATTAATGCGTTGGATTTGGTTTCAGAAGATATTATGTAATAATCTAAGAAGTAAAATTTGGTAACGAATTAAAAGAAGTTTGTAACAGCGGGTGGTTGAAACCATTTACTGTTTGTTTTAAAATTGACTATTGGTACACTACGAAATTGGCAATATTTCAGCGTGTAAAATTGAGAAGTTGTAACGTTTTATATTGAACGTATTGTTAGATTATTACGCAATTATAAGCGAATGAATTTAATCGCCGTTTCATGAAATTTTTATGTTGCAACGCCATGCCAATCTGAAAAATTGCTTATTGTAGAGAGATAAACGATCTTAGTGTTGTGTTGCCTGAGCGGAATTGTTTGGACAATCAAAGCAGGAATAAATAACGAAACTGCCAATTTAACTTACGAAATACAGACACTATTACGGTTTAAATTTGTAGTTAAACGTGTATTAATGGTCTTTATTGATTGAATGTACGAGTTTTATTATATGAATTGATACATCTTTGATGTTTATCAATGAGCCATTCTTTACTTTTCTTGGCATGCGTAGTTAGTATTTGATTCCATGCAAGAACTTGTGATTTACGATAACGTCTAATTTCTTTAGCGACGACAAAAGCACGCAAATCAACAAAAAAATCCAATTTGGAAAAACCGACTTTTTAATCACCATATCAGCAAACTCGTGGGGAATGTAAAAATTAGATATTTTTTGGTTGAGCTGTCTAGTTAAATAAAAGGCACGGTGTAATAAGCCGTTTGCTTTGTTTACAAAAGGTTTTTAACGTCACACGTAGTCGTTATCTCGAGTAACGCTTTTGCACGATGGCCGGTCTCGTTAACTATATTTTGTTTAATTAGGTTTAAAAAATATTAATTATACTCAGGACACCAGGATTTATTATAATTGATATTGTGTATAGCATGTATAACTTTATTCGTCTAAATGTTAATGCATGCAAGAAGAATTGGTTGTGCAGAGTGTACAAGTGCAGGTTTAAAGAACCTTTACCGATTCGTTAGAAAAAGCTTCTTTGACTGTGGCTGTTAGTTTGTAACATAAATCGGAAATCTATAGCAATTAGTTCAAAGGATTGCAATCATCCCTCCTCAGGACTTCGAAGTATTCGCTTTACCAGAACCAATAAAGCTTCCGTCTTAGTTAGCGGAATAATACAACCTAATTCCAGCTCGGTCAGTCAATTTATGCACATTCGGAAATTGGTTCTTTGTGGCAGTTTGTGGGGTCGTGACAAAGGTGGGTAGGGCCAGGGTGGATCCTGGGGTAGTTCCATTGGTGGTGTTACTAGTAATGTAATGATGTGCCTGGTTATGTCACGTCAGCAGGCGCGGCCTTAATCAATGCTTTCGAACCATTGTACACCACCCTCCACACCTCTCCCCATTTTATCCCTTTCTCCCTTGTCGACTTGAATTTTATTTCTCTCTGACGACATCACAAATACCACTCAAGAGGTTATTAAAGATCATGTTGGTGTAAATAAGGCGCTGGCTTTGTGGCTGCTGAAGCGCCGCGCCCTCTGTTCGCTAGATGAAGCTGCACATTATTCGCCCTCTGGGCGAATTAGTGCTAACATTAATAAAAATAGCCGCACGGAAAACTTTCATACTACCATCATCAAAAAGGGACTGCTTCATTTATGCCACAAGCGGTTTATAAACTGTACGTGTCCCCGCGCTCCCTATTGAGCTTCATCTAGATATGAAAATAAGTTGCCCATTCCTATACTATAAAAACAATAAAGATGGAATGAGATTAGAAAACAACTTTTTTTTTTATTGAAATACGTAACTTTCTACCTATTACTTGACAAAAAAGCCATTTTAAAAATCGACAAAAAAATCGAGAAGCTTTGCGGAGCAAATTCAAACAGAAGCAAATGAGGGGCAAGGAGTAACTGCGAAAGAGGGGGTAAATTCAACTAGAAGCCTGAATAAGAACTTGAACCGGATCATTTATCAAGTATTTACCACTAGGCGACGCTTAGATGCTATTATGTTCCTTGAAAAGGCAACGAGCCTTGTTACCTTCCAAATACTCCTTTCACGGCGATCCATTCACAATGGATTAAATTTGAAAAACGGGAAAACAACTATTTTCAATTCTAAAACGAAGCTTAACTTATATATTTACAATTTTAAATGGAACCAGCATAAGCTACTTACTGTACTCGAAGAGTAGTTGCTTTCATAATCTAGAGCGATCCACGGTTACTTACTGTTAAGCTTATTTCTACCGGAAATTGAAGACTTACCTGAAAAAGAAAAATCAAATTAATTTTATTGCAAGACGGGAGTGAGGAAAGTGCATTTCTTTGTCGCCGCTTCTATATATCATCGTAAAAACGTGCGGATCAAATTGAATTATTACAGTCTTTTCTTTTTCGAAAACGAATATATATCTTATGCTAGAGAAAAATTATGCCAGAGCCTCCGTGACCCAGTGAGAAAATGAAGCTCATTTGCCTACAACCCTTCTTTTCGCGTTGCTTATTTGTCTAAGTTGTAGATCAGCTAGAGCAAACATGCTTAATGAAACTTGGGTGAGTTTATTGCTGGTCTGTAATATGCTAGCCCAAACATATAGGGTTGACCTAGTTTGGGATCAGACAGTTTGTATGTAGCGACTAGATAGATTAGAAATATACCGAGTGCTTTCTAGAAATTGGGGATTTGGAACTATTAAACGCTTCAGGAAATGATAATCTGATTTTACAGTTCGCGGAACGACATTTTGTATTATAAATTGCATGTGAATTAAGCAAATATATTTTTTTACTCGCTTTGTTTGTAATTGAAAAATTTTAAAAAATATCAGATAAATATCATACGCTTTAAATCCAATAGAAAGTTGATTTTTAGCTACTCGTCATATTACAGAAACATTTTGTTTGTTACTGTATTTACAGTGGTATTTTTTTTCAATTCCATAATTCTTACCAAACCAATTTCCTCTGTTAATTACATCAAAGTACGCATAGCAGAAGTATTGAGAATGAAATATTTCTAAAAAAAACGGAAGCTTAAAATTTTCAAATTAATGGATTTAAAATTTGACGGTTGAAAAAGGAAGTCGGCGGAAATTAAAATCGTAGCAGCAGGATTCGAAACGCATTTCATACAGCAGATAACAAGAGTCGAAACTAAATGCTCCAAATGTTAAAAATACAAACTATCCAAATTCGATAATACGATTAAATTTTTATTTATTTCGCGTTATTTTAATATAATGAAAAGCGTTTACACGGCCCAATTGATTTGCATATAATAAGACTTGCTAGAAGCGATAAAAGCTCGTACAATTGAAAATTAAACGCACATATATAATTATTAATTAAATTTATTTTAATTAATGCCAGGCAGACCGTAACTTTCCCGTACCTCTATACAGAAATGTTTTTGCATTAAATGGAATGTGTTCCGAATGTATAAAGAGCAATTTGCCGCAAATTAAGTAAAACTGGTTAAACTCGCGAACCCATTACGTATTATGGGTTATTAATTTGCTAACGGAAATCTATAGAAATTTCTGCGCCGCCTACTACGGCCTAGTTCAATGTATATATTAAAACTTTGAGTTACTAGAGGCTTGTTCATATAAATCAGTTTACCCGGCCAATCGATGCTATGATATTTGTGAATGAGGCGGGGAGATTTCTATGCGTACGTTACTATATACAATTAATGTAAACAAATTTTACCCATGGCAGCTACGTGCCCAAAAATAAAATAGCGTCAAAGGCAAATGAAGTTACTCTGAAACAAGATATTCAATTATAACATCTCCGTAGTTGTAGCCTCACAAATACGAGCGGTAGCAACAAACGGTTCACATTTCAGCTTTGTTCAATTAATTGCGTTTGGGCTATGCTGAGATGTTATTTTTCCATCCCCTGAAAAATTCGAGGGAAGGCTCTCGAACGTAAATATGCAGATGAAATGTATATGGCAGACAGACCATAAAAACGAACGATATATTTGCATGTATTAATTAATATCGTTATGAATTTGTATTCCAAACATAAATTAAAATCGTTATGAATTCGTCTTTATTACATAAATTGAAAGCGTCAAATATTTACCACATATTTTTTTTCAATAAACATATGATATTATACATTAAATAAACAGCTTCGACAGAGGAATAATATAAGATCAATATTAAAATGTCGCAGTCATCGACTTATTTTCGTATCAAATAAATCGAAAAACGGCTGCAGACACCTGTTATCTTCTCAAAATAAAATTTACAAGCAAACTTGAACCTAAACTTGCTTTTCTAATCCGCCCACTTCGCGGAGGTCTCCACCAGGTCTACGTTTATATCATTTATTTACACATGGTATGCATGTTGGAAGGACGTAAAAGAAATGATTCAAAATCTAAATAAAAAATACGGTCGATGCGCGTCACGGCTATTGGTGCCAGCACTTTTTTATATGTAAAACTTTGTGGAATTGCAGTTTTGGCTGAATTATTTCCTCGGGCAAGACGAGCAAACAAAAAATAAATTTGCTAGATTAAAAAACCTCGTCAAGAAAGTTCATATTTTATTCAAAATTCAACTAACCTGTTTGCTTTACATTAAAAGGTTTAAAACTTTTTTATTGCAGGCGTAATTAAAACCGCAAGTCCGAAAAGGGGAGACGAGGGTGGTCCTAAAGAGCATTCAAATATTTACAACAATCACGGTAATTCTTCAGAACTTTTTGTTTGCACATCCCCAACCAAAAGTCGAAAAAGTCAGTGAAGGTTTACATCAAATATCGACCTAGTTTTTAATAATTTTTTCCAGTGCGTGCATAACTTGCTCGTGCTGTCAATTAAATTGCTGCATAGAATAAATTTTGTTTGACTGAACACTGCTTGGTAAGAATGGCTTGGAAGAATAATGCTGCCTAGAATGTATGTATACCGTTGGCTGAACTCCGCTGCCCAGAATGAAATATTCGGTTTCAAACGTTTTAAATTAATTATTTCTGGGTCGTTAAAATTTAATATTGTTGCGTGTATGTTCTGTATTACTTCGTTACATTCAAATTAATTAGAACTCTAATTATAGAGAGAGACAAAACGCCCTATTGATATTCCGAGGCGCGCCATTAAGAATTAGAATATTTGAAGAGCTTTTTGGCTTGCTTATACAAAACCGACTTTGTTTATTACATGACCAAATGCATTACGCGGGCGTCTAAGGGTTAAATATTCGGACCGGTCGATATCTTCGCTTCAATTTTTCTTAATTATATAATACACATAACGTTAAAAAGTTCCTCTTACTTTGAAATATATAACATATGTCTTTCATGACAAAGGTTTCAAAATAAAAAGCTTTTATACAGCTGACTTATCCTAGCAGCTATCTCTCAAGACGATTTCAGTTCTTTGATATACATTTTTTCAAGAATTTAAGCATGATTTGTATACAAAATATCAGAGTGAAGAGAAAAGAGAAATTTTAAATTTTAATATTTCACTGATTGCGTTGGAGTTCTATTGTTCCATTAAATAATGTTACGTTGCTGTGAAGGTAGTGAGTTAGATTCCTTTTTTGGAGGTGTATGTAAAAAATTATTTTAATTATGCGGCACGAATTTGCGTAGATATTACGTTCAATTTCATCATAAAAGCCGACATTTACCAGCAATCATTTTTATACACACTTAACCTGGCAACAATCAATTCAGGTTTACCAAATAGCTCGAAGCGACTAACACTACTGAAACTTTCACTAGATGAAGTGACAAAACATACTAACTCAGCGAGTTCTTGTTCAAAACAAAAAGGCATACTATACACAGGATCTAAAAAGCCTTTCCTTTAAATATACATAAAGTACAAGCAGAACTGTTTATGCATTCACATTGAATATTAAAATGCAAAAGGGGTATTTTGCTTAATAATAGATAGCTTGCTTAGTTATTAGTTATTTTGACTGTTTCATAATTTTATTAAAAAATGTATATCTATGATAGAATTTCTTTGAATTTTGCATGCATAATGTAACTGTATTTATTAAACTTATTTGCCCCTTTCCCCCATTCTTTGTTTCTAATATATGTATGCATTATGCCTAAATTGCCTAAAAGCAGTCCGACTATTTAAGAAATTTAAAGTAATTCAGTTAATTCTATTATACAATTTCGTGAATTACTGGTATGATCAGTCTAGCAATGTGTTTAAAAAGATGCAATTTTTAGATTTATTTAGATATTATTTGAACCCTAACTTCCTGTACGGTTTTCTAAAAATTGAGCCGTTCACATTCAAAGTAAAGGATCTCAAATTGCTAATAGCGATAAGTAATCTACCACTCACGATGAAAATATCAATATGCTTAGAAAAGTAAGCGGGATAAAAATTATTTCAGATTCTATTGAAGAAATTGGAAACTCGTCCCAGGAAATGTGAACTGCTTCTGATGGTAATGTGTTGTCCAACTTTAAAAAAACGAGCATTCTTGGAAGAATACCAACGACATATATATTTTGGAGGGTGTGAGTAGCCCAAGAGGCGCCGCAAAATATAAGAATGTGAACAGAAGCAGAAGGTGGACGAATTCTAAAGAGCTTGTCAGAAAAAACTAAAGACTTGGTCAACATCATAACCGAAACCAAATACAGTTATTGGAATGATACAGGCTTATGTAATTAATACTTTAAAGTAGTCGCATTTGAAGCCAGCAAAGTTGGGTCCTGATTTTTTGGACATAAATGATGAATGAAAATGTAAACACATTATATGATTTATTAGTTTTCATAAAAAGAAGAGAGACTAACGCGGCTACAGATAGATAAATTTTCCTCGGTTTCAGAAATTTGGAAAAATCTAACGGAAAACAGCTAAAACTTGCTATAAACTAGGACAAAGTTGACGATCAATTTTCCTACAGCAGCTAGATGCAATGATGCGCAATAAAACCGGTAAAATCGGTATCAAAATATGACTTTGGTCAAATATTGACAACAAATTGAATGTTTTTCCTTATTTGAGAAAATAAGAACAAGATCGTTTTCAGCGGAAGTAAATGCATTGATCTCAAAACTTGTCCAACTATAAACACGATGAGGAAGAATATTTACCACAGATAACTTTTTTCACCAACATGTCACTAGCATCAAAATTACTGGCTAAGGACTCTTAGTGAAACCAATAGAGAAATCAAAAAGGGATTACCAATTGCCGTACAAAAGAAAGAAAAAAAAACATGGCTCAAATTTCTACGCCTAATTTTGTGCAAATTTATATCAGTAATAATGAATCTTTTACAAAAAACCATAACATTTTATAATAGTAAAATATTTGAAGATGACCGATCCTATATTCAGTGAATATCTTGGATCTTGTAGATTGTGACTGCAAGTATTATTAAATAGCTTAGATTTACCTGTTAGAAATTACTGCATCCTATACAAAGAAACAACAGAAATACAACGAAAACAGTTCTTGTTTCAATTGATATTCTACTGAATCCAATGCACATCATTTCAACAAAACTCGAGCAACTAAAAAGCTCAGTTGTAAACATCATTAAATGCCAACCATCTTGATAAGTGTTAACATTGTCGAATACGACTTTGTCTTAGAAACAAAGCTAATATTTGTGAAACATTTAAAATGTATATTTGAGGAAAATGCACGCAAAACAACTTTCCACTGTTATTTGCAGAAAATGTTTAACTCAATTTATATGCATTAGTTATTCTTTCGATAAGTATTGTTTGAGTGTTTGTGGGCAATATACTAAATTTCAATCTTTATAGCGTGAAGAATTAAATTAAAAGGAGCAGATTCCGGCCTTGCCTTCACCGAATTTTATTTTATTGTTCGTCTTACATCTCTTTTTGTTGTAATATCTGATTTCCGTAAATTCTAAATATCGGTATCAAATTATTATCGGTTTAGTCTAGAGTGGCCATAGAAAAACGACATAGGTTTTAAGTTACAACTACCTAAAAATGATACTTTTACACAAATGCCAACATTTTATGAAGCCATGGCGCGTTGCGTAAGGTTAATAAAAATATAAGGCCATCTATATAATTATAGAGAATTAGTGGATGATATTTTATCAAAACGATTAATCAATGCTTTGGAGTTAGCAGTCAAAATTTGATTAGCAAGAAAGGTGCTATTTCGTTCAAATGTTAGATAGAAGATGCCTGCGGAAATGGAATAGGTTTTGAAGTATGTGCTATTCAAGAGGTTTAGCTTTCATAAATTCTTTAAAGGTCAGCGGAGCGCTGTAATACCTAAAAATAAAATACGTCTGCGTGGACAGTTTTAATTAAAAGTATCTTACAGGAAAATGAAAGAAAAACATTAGCTTAGCTAATGTTTATTAATCACGCTGATGAACCACCAGCGATAGGCGCTATCAGTTGGATGGGCTGGGCACGTAAGGTGGGAGCGGTAATGCGATAGCGTTGGCAATTTTTAAACCACCACACCCCATAGACCTACAAAAGGCTGATGGATGCTTCCTATGGCAGAAATAACCGGCCATGTAAAACAAACTGTGGCCAAATGGGAACTTTCCTTCCAAGAAATTAGCAAAACGCTTTACATGTGGGCATACGTAAACAATACAAAAAAATAACAAGGCATGTATTATATCATATAAAAACGAGATGCTATTTGTGTAACTTCAACTAACTTTGAAAGGGGAGCATTCGATAATTTAATTAGTGTTGGAAAGGCGGAAAATACGTGATGTGTAAATAATTGAAAAAAAAGAAAAGCTAGATCAATTGCGATTTAAAGATCCCATTTCAGGAAACGAGACATAATAAAATTGATTTATCTTTGTTGAAATCTACGTAATGAGTTTCTACTCTCAAACAAGACCACTTATTACTGCCAAAATTTACATATTCAGACGTAGTATTCATATATGTATATACAAGTATATTTTTTGGCGTCTCTGGACTAATTACACCAAGATAGAAAATCAAACAGTTTTTTAAAGGTTTAGAAACTCATTTAAATTTAGGTTGTGGGCGAAATTGGTTTATATATTTACGCAGGCCGAAGTCGTTTTATTTAGGATTTCAATTTTTTGTTTGGCATTGACCTGGTGCATTGAAATCTAGAAAATTCCTTTCTAGTCAAGGACAGATTCACTTATTTATTTATATATTTAATGTACAGCAAACAAAACTTCTGTCAATGTGGGTGTATCAAGAGCACTTAACGAATTTATCGGGCTTAAAACGAACGTAATCATTGGAATACACCCAATAAATTAAGCCGCTATTTTTTGTGTTGTGCATTGAAAAATAAACGTGTGAACAACGGCCTAGAAGACATAAAAAATGTAATAAGCTACGGCGTAGCAAACAATAAACAAAGTTTTGTGTTGTCGAGTTGAAGCGATAAAAATACATATTACAAAAAAATCATTATATTAGAAAGATTGTCCTATCTCTACCTGAAAAGCTTCAGCCGCACCCTACTTTCAGATTTGATGTCGTGAAAGGGTGGCGTTTCCCGTCTTCGTTGTCTATATATATACACTTTTCAAACTAATGGACTCACAAACAGCGTCTAAATATCGAAAGAAGTAGTCTAAATATTACATTAAGCGCAGATATCGCTGTTTTCATGTCGTAAATTTGTTTGTGCCACCTTTCGAGCATTAAATAGGGCGAACACTGTATAGAAATAAGTTTCAGCCGAGGCTTGGTTGGTACGAAGCACTTATTTGCGCTTTTTGTTCATTTACCGTAGATTGCGAGCAAGCTTTTAGATACATTCTATCTTTAATCATTCGCCTGCCTTTAAAAATCTATAATATGCCATTGAAACACTACTCATAGACAGCGAACGCTATTATTTTCAAAGATTTATTTAAGGATGCACATTTAGCTTATAAGCACGTATTTCATTTTCAGAAATTTCTTTTTCGGTCATACAAAAGTTGTACCGAATTACAAAGGCTAAAGCTCTTGCAAGCTGGAGTGTTTACAGACGTTCACAAACCATCAGAAAAATTACTGAGTAGGACTGTCGAGAGACAGCGAAAAGTCCTCCATTTCCATGGCTCGGGCGGATTATTTTGATTTACAACTAATTTACTTCTTCCAATAGGAACGTAGACACATCACATGCAGACAGTTTTCGTCATTTAGAAATGACTAGCGAGGAAGAGAAGTCGGCTGATCATAAGAGAATTATTAAAAAGACGTTTAAGCAATTTCGCCAAGCAGCCATTGTAAAAAGAAATGCCCACAAATACTACGAAACGTGTATATAGCCTCCAATATGTAATCCTTATATTACGTCTTGCTTATGATGTTGCAAAAATATGATAAATTGTTTAAATGTCATGTAGATTAGAAAACATTCCATTACTAATTATATAACAATAAAAAGCTAGTTAATAAATACTGCACCAACCAATTTAAAAGTAATTATCAACTCTAAATTGTTTTACAAATTATTTAATCACGAAGTCGTTCATCTTTTTAGGATTCAGATAATAACTTCCTCTTTCACTAACGGTCCGCTTATTGGTTGAGCGCCTTCGAATATTTGCGTTTATTGTCTTTTCTTCTCGAAACCACACAATAAGAAATCCGGACTAAAGAAAGACGATCCGCACGCAAGACCGCGCCGGAATTAATTGTAGATAGTTTATCAAACTCTCAGTGTCGTGCGCGCACGGTTCACATTGTGTCCACGAAAGTATGACAAAATGAGTTCCACAATGGGGAAATAAACCATGCATGAAAAGAGTTGAGCTTTGTTGACATAATTGATCATTTTACACTTTTGCGTTTGTAAAATGACACTCGTTTAAAAAACATTGAGGTAGGGAAAACGCCAAACAATTTTAATCCGCGAATTAGCTTACGGATAAGGGCGAGCGCTTTGCAATTCTGTAATGTATATACATATATAAACTCAACATAGAATTAACCCCATATATTCACCTGAAATAGTCATTGTTTTGTGGTTATAATAACACTTAAGGAACAAAGGTTTCCTTTCACTTCCCCTTTAAAAGGAGGCTGTGCAATTAGGCGAGAGCTTAATTGGCATTAGAAAAATTATTCAAAGATCCGAAATAGTAGGAACAAACGCAAAAGCAATTCCTAAATAAATTGTCGTTTATTATCAATATTTTGAAGTTAAAATTTTACATCTATATCATTAATATGTTAGGTAGATGATCAAAATTTCACATTAAACTAAAATAATCTACACACATAGTAAATTGAATAGTTGGCAACTGTTCTAATGTATGTGCAGATGCAGCATTTATGTCAAAATATTTCACTTAATTAGAAATTATAATCTCTATATAGGATTGTGACTTACAATTTTCTACGTCTACTGAGTTTCCAGAATATGAATACCCGCTTAAATATAGAATTTACGTTCTACGGAACGCACAACGTGATATTAGCTTGTTCATTTTAAACTTGCAATTGATTCAATATTTGCGCCCAGTTTTATTACGGGTGTTTATTTATATATTATATAAGGTGTTATGAATTTTAAACGAGACGTAAATAATATTTGACGGCGTGAAATGATTTCATAATCAAAATTTAAATGAAAAACCGGTTGTGAAACAATACCTATTTATTATCCGATATGCCCAAGCGCAAAAATGATTTTATTTGTTTAAAATTAACATACATTAAAAAACAAGAAGAATATTTTTGTGTCTGTACAAAACATCTGTCGTTTATGCGTAAATATGAAGTACTTTAACGCCATTTTGAATTAATACCAATAATTTTGAAAATTCACGCCCTGACCTTATCGATTGCTATAATTGTTTTAATTCCAAGCAACAGTAAAAGATACCTGCTTCAAAACCAATACGATAATAAAAATCATATTTCCTTGTGTCGCTCAGAGGCGTTAAGAGCCGTACAGTTTAACAACATCCGCCCATGTGCCACCTAAAATTTAAATAAAATGACACATGAACGTAACAATTATTTACTTGGTCGTAAAATCGTTATGGGTTGTTGAGAAATGCTCAACATGTGCTTCTAAAAGAAAATTGCAATATATTTCAAGAACGCCAGAGGAAAATATTTACTGTAGCGTAACTTGCAGCTCACGTTAGTTTGGACATCAATTTGGGTATTGGGTTCAAAACGAACAAAAACATCAAAGGAAACTAGTCTATATTGTACCAAAGAAATTAAAAACTTGGTTTCCGCTCTAAATTTTTTATCGCCCTGTGGGGTTCAACGCCGTCCAGGCTTGAGCATTCGCTTGATATTTGGGACCCACCAATCGAGACCAACAAAATTTGTATTAATTAAACATAGGAATACTTATTTATGTGTGATAATGCAACAATTCTCAACAGGAAACAATTTCTTAACGTTGTTCCTCTTGGAACACGGCGGATGTAGCTACAAAATCTTTTTAATTAGCAAAATGAGGCAATTATTCGCAATTGCAGGTGTAGGAATAACGACACGTTTAAAAAGTTAGTTCCTTTGTCGTTTGTAGTCAGTTTTCATATTATCGCTTTACAAAGCCTATTTCCTCGTTTTATAAATTCTAACACTATATAAATTTCGTCTTTTTTAATCAAACTATGCAATGTAAAAATATGAGAAAATTAAAATGCAACCTTTGTTACAATTTAGCCTTTGAAGTTAAAATTAGAGCTTTGCTCTGTGGAAAGTTACCAGCTTTTATGGCTTTGGTCGATCTATACATAATGTGCACCAGTTTTATTGCTAGACTTGCAGATATTTGTGTCGCCTTGATATAGAAAACATACTTCTTAGGCGAGTTGCCAGTTAGAATTTTAAAATCCTTATCTGATTCGCAATTTGTGGAAATTTTGAGCGGAACTATCGGGTTGCCCCGAAAACTTAGCATATTTGCTTATTTCTTTTTATGCTCGACTTGAAACCAGTCCAAGAAACACATCGGGATTCGTTAATGGCTTAAGCTTATCTTATTTCACTGATCCAAGATGGTCGTTCAAAGGATGTTTTGAAGTGATGTCAGAACAAACGTTGATGTAAGGGGAAAATAGGTCGGAAAAAATATAGATCGGGGGAAGGTGTAAAGCGATAATTTGTTAAGGCCCGTAAAAGTTGTTGGTATAGAAGTAATTTAAGGTCGGAATTGCCAGCAATCTCTATAAACCACGTCGGGTAAATAAATAAATAAAGATGCGAGGGCACATAGTGGAGGTGATGAACTTGCAGTTTAATAGTCGATATATTTTTCACGGCGCCATTTACCTCTTCCGCTATTGGATGTAGGAGAAATACGTTTGATGCATAATTGAATAGCCCTGATAAAAAAAAGCATGAATAAAGTAAAATAAATAAGCACATCACAGAAAACAATGTTAAAAACATTGCATAAAATAAGACGTTGAAATGAATTTGGGAAATATATATAGGAAATTAAGCCGGCAATTAAGAAAAAATGCGAAACAAAGTATTGCTGCGTAGCATTTAGAATTTTGGATTTTAGCTACGTAATTCTTCGTTATGTCGGAGGTGAGGTCGAAACTCGCACGACCTGTAAGTAAAAGTGTTGATGGTAGTAAACCTCGACATTTAAACCGGAGACCATAACCTCTTGTGTATGACTTCAAGCTTCAAAAATACCTATTCGGTATGCAAATTACAAAGTAGTTAAGCATTTCAAACGGTTAAAAGTGAAATAGGATGTAATGTTAAAAAAGAGGCGAAAAATTGCATCAACTAATTAATTAAAACGAAATATAAAAGTCCTTGCTGAATAAATTCATTATTACTTAACATCTTCAAATATAAAAGAGTATATTTTCTGCTAGAGTTTTCTATGGCTTTGGAGTTCTATGTTCATTTAAGATGAATTTTCAAGTCTACACAGATTTTTAAAAATTTAACGAGCGTAACGATAGGTTTGTTTGTTTACAATTCAACAAAATAAACACAGGATGAAAACGATCAAAAGACAATATTTTCTTGAAATTATTTTCCTTCAAATTGAGGACAGCATATGCGGAACATCTCAAGTGCCAAGTGACGATGAGTTTCAAGAGGAACAAATAACACACTTCCAAAAGACACCATTTGCGAAAGGAAAACCGTTGAGTACCGGTTTCCCTCTCTCTCGTTGCTCAGAAAGAGTAAACTAAAAATAATCCGTTAGATTTTCCCATTACCTACGTTTTTACGATTGTTCCGAACATGAAACGTTTGGCACATGCCCAAATTGCCGCCAAATCTATGCTGCTATTAATCCCTTGTATTATTCCACGTGTCGATTAATGATTCAAAGGGAGCCACTGCACTTTACGACCCACTCAGAAAGGTATAAATCTCTAATGCTTCTCTGGATACGGCACCCGCAACATACACATTCAGATGTAATGCAATAAATCATGGCACGTAGAGAGAAGTCTCGGTAAGATGCGCAATGGGAAGAATCCCGTCTGGAGATATTAGTCGAGGTGATTATTTGTTTTCTTTTCCACCTGTAGTTTATCTTGGAATCATGGGACGTTAGTAAAAATCACTGAGCTAAAATGCTTAAGCTATGCAAACTACTGCAGGAATTTTTAAAGACTTTTTATAATACAATCATTAAATACGTGCACGCAACTCAACAATGAGACTTACCCCTGCATTAAAGTTTTTAATTCAAATTGCACAGTGACATGTATGTTGCATATTCTCTAATTGATTTAGCAGCGATTCATCTACAACTGACAATTATGGATTAATGGCTACAATTTAATTTGTTGCATAGTTTGTGCAATGTTTACATGAAACAAAACATGCAACAATAGAACAAATTGCATAAAACAATAAGAATTTTTAAAAATGAAGATATAAGGAACAAGAATAGATAAATCTTGGGTAGCGAGATATGCGATTGTTCAACGCAAGAAAAAAAAAACATATGAAATTACGAAATAAATTGAAACTGCCGACAAATAAAATGAAACTTTATTACCAAAAACGCTCCTTTTATTATATCCCAAACAAGAGGGAAAAAGAAAAAGCGGCCGAATGCGAATTGGAATCGATAAAACCGAGTATTGTTGTGTTAATACGCCGGACGATTTTGTTTTTCCACCCAATTTAACTCCCATTTGGGCTCGTACGACGCCCTGGCTACTAATTGAACAAAAATGACGGATAATTTGGGGTCCCGTCCACTGGATGTAGTTTGTGATGGTGTATTTTCGTAAAATAAGCACTTTTTATACCTATGCAAGCAATCCTTTTGAATATTTCATGCCTAGTAACAAGCATTGAGTAGAACGCGCCTCACAATGCCTTCGCGTTTTCAGGGAAAATTGAACTACTTATTTTTCCATTTTTATCGACCCTCAACAAGAAGTGGCTCTGTCCGTTTGTCCTGTCAATTTCTCGTGGCACATCAATTTTAATATCTTATAGAGAGAGAGCATTTGCCTGGAACTGTTCGATTCGTTATGTTGGTAGAAGGACGCCCCTGGTGCAGTATGGTTGTGTCGGGAGATTTGATTGATAAATAACAGAGAAGAGTCGGAAATGCAGCGCGGACAGTAACAACACCTGGATTTTATTAAACAATTTTTTAGTTTTGCTTTTCATTTTCACACAACCTGCGCATGTTATGTTCATACAGGTTTGTTGTCCAGATTGTCACATTCTTTTTATCTTTCAGTGGCAAATCCGGGGTGAAAATAAAAAACCTACCAAATTGGTAGGTTTGCCAAGCCTGAATTGGGCAAGTAATACTGCCTATAAAAACTATTTTAGATACAATCTAAAAAAGATTGAACATTAATTGCAAGACAATTTAACCGCTGAATCAACACATTGAAGACATATACAATATTCTTGTAGGGGCAAGAAAACTCGAAAGCAACATGAGTACTATTAAATCTACCCAGGAAGTTGTCCAGCTCGCCTTCCAATCCGACGATGAACCAACGGCACGTTCCGCAGATTAAATCTATGTACACAATTGCATTTACCGCAATGTATTCGTGTCACCTCCTTAATATCAATTCAATTTGCGTTTTGGTTTTCCTAGTGCCAAATACTACAGCATTTCCGCTACTTTTTCCATATAAAAATAAAACTAATGCGCATATTCGAATTCGCTCTTTCATTACGAATAAACTCAGGTTTCTAATGGTAAAATTTTCTTTATGGTCACGCCGCATAATAAAATAATTTTCTAAGCGTAGTATTTCAATTAAGAATTGCCGGGACAATTTCTCTGCAAAGCGGCGGGAAATGTTAACAATGCTAACTTTGTTCACAGTCTTGGAGCTCTAGCGGAGTTGCACAATTCCTCGGCTGGGTCAGATTAAGGCTTAATTATTAAACAGAAAATTAAAAACGAAGCGTCAACCAAGAAATCTCTAAATTGTACCAAATGAATGCAATTAAAACTTGAAGCGCGTCTCGCTCTGGCCGCCACCGATCAAGTGACAAATTAATTTTTGATATTTAAACGAAATTTAAGCAAATTCTATAAATGGGAAATTGAATCGGCACGATAATTGCAATGGTTTAAATTTATCTTTAGTTAACGCTTATAAATCTATTAAGCGGCCATAAAACTTAAATTTACGATAATTTAATTGTTAATTTGTTCGTAAAAATATTGATTTATTATGGATTCGGTTGATCCGACGCTTGTGAAGATTATCTTTTCTGATTTGATTCACGGTTTCTGAGTACGTAATTTTATTTATTATTATTTACGATGTCTTCTTTGCGGCTAAAACATGGTGGCAATTCAAATGTATTAAAAGTAAGTAGACGATAAAATTATATATTTAGAGTTACCAATGTTCTTCTTAATTGACTAAAATTTAGAAATTAGCAGCGAAGTACACGATATGCCCAGAAATTAACACGAAGACCACATTCTAATCTACGTACCCTATTTTATATTAACCGCGTTACCACTTCCCAAGTTTTAAACGACTAAAGTTTATAAACGATTTCCCTACTAGATTCCGCTAATGCCGTGTACGAATAAATTATATAAGAATATAACCGAAATAGGAATTCTAAATGGAAACCTGCATTTCGAGGCGAGCGTTAGTAAAGTAATAGTTCTTGCCCTTGCTATTTTTCCATCAATACCGAGCCCATTATTATAGAAGTGCTATTTTTCTAGCCTCCCAAGACCGTAAAAGGCAATTTCATATAATTTTCTGTCTCGATTGCCTCGGTTCGCGTGACGTGCCAGGAGTGATTTCGACTTGATTCTGGCGGTGTTTTTAACCCCTTCCGCTGAATTACCGCCGTCAACCCTCGCGCCGCGCCGCTCTGTCCTACCCACCTCTTCATCGTTCAACCTTACCCCCGCTACACATGACAAATGAACGTTCGTTTTGATATTTCATATTATTAGATGAGGTATGCAAGAAACAATTAATTCGTGTTTTACTGACGAAATTAATCATTTTACCGTGAACGCGAGACGGATTTCAAATTTGTCTAAAACTCTGACATGTAGCGAGAAAACTTGTCAGTTTATCTGAAGTTTAAGGGTGGATTTAATTTTTTTGTTTAATTTTAGTAATAAGTTGATTGATTGAAACATGTGTTAACTGCAGACATAACCAAAAATGAAATTTAGACAAGTACGATACACTATACATCAACATTGTTTAGTCTTGATTATTGCGTTTCATGAAATTTCAAGATTTGATTTGCATGCTTGAAGTTATCAGGTCTTTTATCTATGTCCATTAATCATAAAAGTAATTAAGAACTTATGAGTTATATGTTTTGTAAACCAAATCAATGTTTAGTTCTAGGAATTGTTACTTCAGATTATTTCAATAATTTGTTGACATTTTACATTTTAAGTAATTTAAAATATTAAAATAATGCTCTAATAAATACAGCTGCATGAGTAATAACTACTGCTAGAGATAATCAATTTGTCACACACAATTAGATTATATAGAGTATTTATGTACATTTAATGATCCAAAATTATTATAATATTGACGTAAATATAATAACTTACTAACCTAAATACCTAATGGTAACTTTTTGAAATCTTCAACAGTTAATTCTTGGAAGCATATGTAATAAATCTGTGTTAGGCATTTACTTGATTAGTATAATTATTCTCTTTCGCACATTGCAGCAGCAACTCTCTTCGGAAATCAGACAACCGTATCGGGATCAACAATCGGCAATAGATAAAATATGTTACTACTATGATTAACATAAATAGTAATAGTGGAGGCCGAGTTTACATAAAAATAGAAATGTATAAAATACATAATCCCCTCCAATAACTCCCCAAACATTAATTTGTATAGAGAAGAAGGACAACTATTAAAAAGCAGACTATATTTAAAGACACAAAAAGATATTACAATTGCTCTGCTATAGAATTAAGCACCTATGCCGTAGACAAAAACTTTTAAATTTTCAGAATGAGCTGGACGTTACAGATATTCTTTCATTTCACTGAAAACTTTCAGATTTCTCTTGATGGTAAGAGTAGAAATTCAAACGCGACAAAAGTTGATACGGAATGATTCCTCCTGCGTAGTGACAATTCTTAGCACCAAAATATAGTTTACAATAATTAAATCCTTTGAATGCATTTTGCACACAATGCTGCAGTGTAACGATTGTTTTTAAACTAAGGAAAATAATAAATTTTGAATTGCCAGCGATATAACTTCTTAAGGATGCAGAATAATATACATGGACAGACATTAAATCAACATAGGACCAATGGCAATAAATATTCTCACCTTTGCAAAAAAATGCGACAGAATCTAAAGAATCGATATTAAGAAAATGTACTTGTATTATGCCCGTCAGGAATCTCATTTTCATTTTAGGTAAATCTATGGTCCTGAACCACAACTTCGTAAAAAGGTATAAGCCAATCAAATATGTTTGCCAATATAGAAAACTATTAGGTAATGAAGTAGAAATGATTGATATCCTTAAGTACTGAGTTTGACGGTCGATATCTGCTACAGTTCCCTTTAATAGTTCATAATTATTTTTATTGCGAAAGTAGATCCATCATTCCTTCAAATATATATTTTGTTTTGTTTTCCAAATTGTCTGAGAACAGTTTCTGTAAAGCCAGGCAGATACAAAACTTAGGTGTTATTTTGGAATGTAAAGTTTCTCATAGATGGCTAGTAGCAACAACGAGGTTTTTGGAGAGCGATGAACGCCGAGTAAGTCGATAGTTTACGTAGTTTTGTTCTCGCGATTTTAACCACGAAGATGACTCACGTGGGAAATCTGTGACCAATAACTAAATTGAAGACTGGTGAGAGCGGGTACATCTCAAATTGGCAGCAAGTCTTAGTGTTACTATAACAACAAGATTTGACTTTGTTAAACCAATCGACACGTTAAAGATGGCCCGACGGGTTCCGCACGAGTTAAACTAGTCTAAAGAGAGAAGTCGTCCCAAAACTATCCCTTGTTACTACAGCACGAAACATCGCAATATTATGTGCGATACAAGTTTATTCGGTTGAATAATTGCAATCATTAGGTTGTAGAACCCAGTCCAAAAATGTATGTTCTTAAAAACAGCTGCCTATTATTAGAGATAGGCTAGTACTCTCGTAACACCAAATGTTATACAAACAGCATAACTTAAATTACCGGCTAAGGTAGGATACATTCTGTCAACCAACGTATTTACCAGATCCGGCTCCAATCGACTACTATTTGTTCCTGGTTTTTGATATATACTTGCAAGCAAAACATTCACTACTTAAAAAGCAGACCAACCGCTTATCGCAAATTTATTGCCAATAAACCGTTGTGATTTGTAATTGTTGTTAGCATAAAGTTTTTCATTATTAAAATTTAACTTGTTTAAGATATAATTAGCCTTTTTTTAGTTCAAAATCGTACATTTCATACTCAATAACGTATTACTTTTATTTAACTGGCATTCCTTTTTTTTGAGTATAAATAATATGCGACATCAAAGTATAACAACTTCTTTAAAATTAAGAGCGTACTTGTGAAGCAATTGCATTGGTCAATAGAATACTTCGTTTGCTTCGATGCAGAGGCGGCCATCCGACAGTACGGTATTACGGTTTCGTGTCGCTGCAACAATGCAAAACTCTTGTGTAAGAGGTCAAGAATGAAAAAAATCAAATTGATCCTCTTGAAGTCACATATTACGGAACATAACGGTATGCAGGCGTGAACCGGTACTCCAAAGTTCTTCTCTCGTATGTTGTGAACCGATGCTACGTTAACGGATCTCGGTCAGATTGGGGGGCGCTTGCAACGGGAGCTCCTGACGGCGATCTAAACTCGACCTTTCTAAAGATTTACAGTTACTAGCCTACAAATTGCTTACGAATGACTAGCGGCGGTCAGTTCACGATTATCCTTTGTTTCCACCAGCACTGGCTCCCCTTTCCCCTTCCTAGTAAGCGACTCCCCAACACCATTCAAATTTATCGATGAATTCCAGCACACAAGTAACATTGTTCGGAGCGAAATTGGTTTCTAAATCGGTAACGCCTTCGAATTGTTTCAAAAACCAGCTATAAATTTTAACATTAACGCCAATTAAATTAATTGCGTTTTTATCCGCCGGGTAAATCACGATTTTCTCATGGTTAGATAAATTCGGAAGGCGGTCAATGTATACAAACATCCAGTCATCAACTGTCTGTAGCTTTGAGACTATGAAAATAAATTGAAAGCCACTAACTTGACGCTACTTTAATTTAATTAGATTTGTCAGTTTATCCTTTGCTTGCACGCGTAGTTTGGCGAAAATAACAGTTCCCTTGCCCCAAGAAACGTACAGTATTATCGATTTGTTTCAATTGTAGTTGGAGTCGTAGGACATGGTTCAGCTCACTACAATTGCAACTACTTGGAAAATTGAAGAAAATAATACTAGTTTCGTTCAGTCTGTAATCTTTTCTATACTCTAAATTAGGGGTCGGGAACCTTCTAAGAACAGCACATGAGCATTGCTGAAAAATGGTGCTCGCCATATAAATGAAAATGCAAGAAGTGTATTCGCTTCTGAAGAAGTTATATCAAAAACACAGCTTTTTATGTTCATGGAAAATCTATCGTCTTGACTGCGGTCGCTGGGCAAGGAGGTTTCTTTCTGTATTTTACCAGATATAGCTAATAAGAGGAATTTAACAATATCAACGGTTTTAGAATTGTAAGTATTAAATTTTGTTCAGTTATTGTTAAAAACTTCATAGTTCTTTGCGCGGTCACAATTCGAATAAAGCAGTAATAATACTGGATAAAATATTCATTTCATAAATAATCCTACAGTATAAAAGCAGGAAATCATTTATTTATAAATTACTTACGCTCTTGGAAAGCAATCTTTACAGGAAACATGAAACTTACCTGAAAAAGAAAAACAACATGTAATAAATACAACACAAAAGAGCTACAAGAGTCATTTTATTCCATACGTACTTCATGTATTTTATTAAGTTACTTATGCATTTAATTTAATTTAATTAGAATGGCAATAGCGTCCCATGCTAAAGCATTGTTGGATTTTAGTAACTGCATAGCCAAATACAATTCATAACATAGGAATTATTAATGTTACTGAAACCATACCGAAATGCGTGATGTCTGTTTTAAAGTATTTTTATAGAAATACTGCAGTGGCTTACGCTTCAAAAATAGCACGAAAGGGAATTATCGGAAGGAAACTCGCTATTACCATCAAGGATAGTCTGAAGGAAGTACAGCAATTAGCGTTAGGTACAGGGCAAGAACGAAAATTATTAAACTCCACGACATATTGCACTTCGAAGCTTTACGGTAGATGTTCTAAAATACATTGATACTTTGGTTTAGAGCTCCTGGGAAGCTCTTACAAAGACGAAACCACAACTTGGAAACCCAAACGACGAAACTCACTTAGAACCTAATACTTAGATTCGAACAGTTGGCTTTAAATGCTTAGTTTTGCAACACAGAAGAGACAGAAATACAGACCATTTTCCATTTCGGTAGCTAAATAGTTACAGGCTCGATTCTACTCTAGCCTTTAATTTGCAGTACCTTCCTTTCCCTATTCCACGGTGTCTGCGTAGCCCATTACCATCTCTCTTTCAATCGCATCGACCAATTCTCTATTGTGCTTATTTAAGGTACACTTTTCCTAAAGGCGCAAAAACATCAATTCATGCGTGCACTAGAAAAAACTTTACGTGTGAAAGCAATTCACTTAGATTTGTTTACAAATCACTTTGATATTGATCTCAAACAATAAATTTTCCCAACCGAATTTCTGAATTATTAAAATGTTTTCCCTGCTCGACCGATCAAATAATTTATGTTAATGGCGAAGCACGACTCCTAAACCACGCCTACAATTAAATTGAAATGGGCAGCAAAAAAAGAGAAAAAACAATTATTCAAATTTATCTTCCGTTCCATCAAAACTGTACAAATTGCTACCAACAAACTTATTGCCAGAAAAGTTTTCGGATGATTTACAGCGCGCACGTTTTTTTATAAAAATAAAAAACAAACTGTTCTTTGTTTTTTTCACTTTTACACAAACAGCTGCACTTATTGTGCCAGCAGAATTTGCAAGTAATAACTTTTGAGAAATTGAGTTTTTCAAACAGGTGATTGCATGCCAACTCGAGTTTCACATTGGCGTTGCATTAGAGATGCATTTCCACTTCTACAGTTAAAATCCTTAATAATGAATAAATTACAGCGACGTTCTTATAATTAGCACACTTCTCCCGTCTAGGAATTTAATATTTTATTGTTGGCATACATTTTTCCTCAGTATTGAACCTGCAGCAACTCTGTAATTACATTTGAGTGTTTAGTTCTTTCTTGCCGCACCTGGAGATGGCTTATTATAACGCTTAAATTTAGTTAACATTTTTAATTCTAAAACCATGACAGCGTTATTGTTAACATTTTCAATAATAATTAGTTGGTGTCTTCACCGACTCCTTTGAAGCTGGATCAAAAGTGCCTACTGAGCGAAATGCAACGATAATGAGGTTGAAATCCTAATCAAGTGCAAAATCATACAAATGAGGAAATTCATTGGTTTCCTTATTCAATCATGCATTAAACTGCCCTAGCAATGGCCTATTAATAAATAACAGAGAACACACAACTCTTCAGCTGCATGGGAAAGTTATGGAGCAGCCGTTTGAGTTAGCAAATTAAAATATATAACGCTGTTAGTAAATATATGAAATACCAGTAGTTTTCCAAAACAAATTAACATGACTGTAAATTTCAGCGTAATAAGCACATTATAAAATTTACGGTGGATATGAAATATGATGTCGAAAGTCAGGCGGACGGCTGGTGTGCCGAAGCTGGCTAACAAGCAAAATTTGATATACCAGAGCGGTACGACGTAATGATTTCCGTGCTGAATAATGCAAATCTTTTTATCAATTCGGCCGCACTAAAGTGCCGTACAATTCGGTTTGTCAGACAAAATGAATATTCGAGATATAATTTTACTGGCTACTAGAATTTCAACTAATTTGATTGCCATAGATGGGGGCTTGTGAACAGACGTGTTTTTGCATTTCATTAGTTGCTGCATAGCCTGCAACGAGTTTTTAATGCAATGAAACTAATTTGCACCAGGAAAAGCGGCCCAGTCTTTAATTGGACAAATAGAATTTTTGTCCCGCAATGGGCAATTGCTGCAGTTCATGTTTGTTTTTCGTAAGAGTCACAATAATATCAATTAGAAAGGGATTAGTTAAACTTGCTTCTCCCAATTAGGTATAAGCTGCACATCCATGGACCAAATGGATGCGTATCTTGAATAACTGCCGTTATTCCAAAGTGCTTGTTTTATAATAGGCGAAGTTTTATAACAGTGCTTATTCATTATCTGTTTATTTTAACGGCTTCGGGTGTTTATAAGATTTCACTTTTCAGACCGTTCAGGATAGGAAATCATACTGTTATTCTAGTGTGATATATTCTGGTATACTTCGAGACAAAATAAGTCTAAATTCTTTTGTTTGATTGCGTTTCTAAATAAACAGGTTCTAATCACAGATGGCCCCAGTTGACAGGTTAAAAATTACCACGTAAGGTTGTTACGGGAGTTCAATGTACTAAGAATATATTGATAAACAATTGACCTTGGCCATTTAAATATATAGAAATAAAAGCAAACTACTGTGAAGGCAAATATATATCTTTTGATAAATTGAAATGCAGATTTTAACATTCAAGCGTCTAATTGATTCAGAATAGTGTTGATACTATGTAATACTGGACAATTGAAATTTTTTAGTAAAATTTGTATTTGTAACAATCGAATAGACAATCAACTATTGATACGATCAGATCCTCTCGAAACGTATAAGTGGGCGTTGAGTTACATATTCACCTATAACAGTCCAATTGCGATATAAACTCGACTATCTAGTCTAGGCCAAAGAAGGGGAAATTTTAAGTAACGAACTTAAGATATGCATTCGCCTAATTACAATTCAGTCATATCGGGCAGTTAAATTTTTTGCCCAGTGCAGGCCAGGAGAAATTTTCAATGCGTATTTCCGTGTTCTAGATCGAAAATAGTAGCTTAAAAAGCGCGCGGCGCACTATGAGGGCGGATTACTTTCCATAGGTTACGAGCGCGGTTTGTTACAAGCAAATAAATGTATAGCAAAAGCGCGAAAGAAATCAATTAAACAAGCAAGTGGAGCGGTTTACATTTCTTTTTGCTGTCGCTCCATTCGAAATTATTGACCGCCCGCTAACGTAGCGAATTTTACGCTAATGGCTTATCGAAAATAAAATGTAATTTGAACTGAATATAAAAACGTACAGAATTACGCAATGTGTTTTGTAAAATGAACGACTCCATTTTCAGGATTGTTGGAAATGAAAACAATTCAAAAAGCAAGAGATTGGGCACGATTTTCATGTCATTGTATTTACATGATGAACCTAACAAATTTCCTAGTTCGTAGTCGTTAGTCGCCTTGTGCTGATCGTCAATAGGTGGGCCATGCAAATATTCCACAAAAGTCAAGCCCACAGTAGGAAATAATTTGGTAACAGCGGTCTGCGATTTCAAAAGGAGATCAGAGATCAATCATCAAAAGTAGTTTGAACGTCTTAAGTAGACGCACAAGGAAGCAACTTCTTTTACCATAACTGCTTAAAAACGGTCCAATACTGAACCGTTATGCAAAAAAAACCGTGTCATTTTTCTCATTTGGCTTTGGTTTGCATACCTGGCTTCCTCCGACTTAGGTTTTAAACCGCAGATGTTTTGTATAATGAACTACCTATCTAGGTAGGCTTAGTTTCTGGTACAGTTAGGTTTAACACGGAGTAATCAGAACGCGGTAGATCAATGAACTCTGCTTGCTTTCTCTATGCAGTTCTGTGCGATTTAACCAATTTAACTTACGTCAACCACCATCAGCTTTGTCAGATGAAGGTATTTACGGAAATCGCTGTCTTTCTCTATTTGTTAATCAAATTCCTTGATGCATTCTTCATTTCGTTCCAATTCATTCCACTTTACCGTGGTTAAGATCGGTATTGTGGCAAATATTATCAGTGTAAAGAAAACATTTGTGCTAAGAAAGCATTTGTGCAAAAAATGCATACTTAAGAAAGTATTAGTATGAAGATAGTATTAGTATAATGGAAATGTTATTGTTATTGTAAAAAATGTGTTTTAGGAGATGTATTTTGTTTTCCTTGATTAGTATCAGTACTAGTAAAATGATATGCTAATAATGCACGTTTATGTTAATA
>JAWQRO010000102.1:0-58139 GCA_033557835.1 Helochares maculicollis
ATATACGCAGCCCCTTACAATACACAACTGATAGATACAATATACAACCTGTCGACCAACAGTCTTACTCTCTATAATACAAATGGCCCTATAGAGCATAAAAAATGGGAAGGCAGCAGGAAATGACGGAATAACTGCTGAAATACTAAAACTAACAGGCACCAAAACCCTGGAATACCTGGCAACACTATACACTGAATGCTTAAAGGAAAAGAAAATCCCTGACTACTGGAACAAAGCTACTAATTCACAAGAAAGGAAGCAAAGAAGACATCAAAAATTACCGCCCCATAAATCTCCTACCAGTAGTATATAAAATCCTTACAAAGATAATCAACAACCGGATTCAATCTACACTTAGTTCTGCCCAACCAAGAGAACACGTTGGATTCCGAAAGGGCTTCAGCACAATGGATCACCTTCAAACAATTAAAGAAGTGATCAGCAGAACCAAAGAATACACATTACCACTGTCATTAGCATTCATTGACTTTGAGAAAGCATTCGACTCGGTAATGCCACAAGCAATAACAAATGCCCTGACAGAACATGGTGTAGACAAAACATATATACAATTACTGAATAACATCAACAAAGAGGCTAAAGCGGCTGTTAAACTCCATAAAGAAACTAGGGAATTTTCCGTACGCAAAAGAGTAAGACAGGGAGACAATATCTCCCAGTCTATTTACAGCCACCCGAGTACATGCATTCAGAAGGTGAAACTGGGACAACTACGGATTGTGTATAAACGGGGAACACCTCAACAACCTTCGCTTCGGCGACGACAGAATCCTGATAGCAAATGACCCCTCCAATCTCCAAATAATGCTAAACGAACTAGCTTTGGTCAGTCGTGAAGTAGGACTAAAGATAAACTTCTCTAAGACGAAGGTAATGTTCAATGAATTCACAAATGAAACAAACATCATCATTGAGGGCACCACCAGGATCCCTACTTCCAGAAATCAATAGAAGAATCAAACTTGCATGGAGAGCATTTGGACGAAACTCTATAATATTCAAATCCAAAATGCCCCTCCACTTAAAGAGCAGAACATTCGACTAATGTATCCTTCCAGTGCTAACTTAAGAAACCTGGACTCTTAATGCAACCGTGACAAATAAGTTAGCCACTACCCAAAGATCAATGGAAAGATCAATGTTAGGCATTACAAAGAGAGATCGGAATAGAAACACATGGATTAGAGATGAGACTAAAGTAACAGACCAAATCCAAACAGTCAAATCACTTAAATGACAATGGGCGGGACACGTAGCAAGAAAGACAGACAATAGATGGACAACAAGAATAATTGAATGGTATCCCATGGATATTAAGAGAACCAAAAAACGCCCCAAAGACAGATGGGACCGAGGCATCAGAAGACTTGCAGGAACAATCTGGTTGAAGCTAGCCGGAGACCGCTATAAATGGAAGGTGCTAGAACAAGAATACATACGGCAAGTGGTAGGGATAACTACGTAAAAATACACACTAGGACATCTTCTTTTCAGAAGAAGAACATTGTGTGTATATATATATATATACTTAACACATGCGTTAAGAACGCCAATTTGACCATAACCTGGTATTTTTTAAGTATAAATAAAAATATTGAAAATTTTGCTAATTTGGGACTCCTGGCATAATTGGAATTATGCCGATAGACCATGTTGGGTTAAAGAATATTATGCAGACACAACGGTTATTGCCATAAAAATAACGGCATCAAAATTAAATACGTCGTTAGGTCCTTCAAAAGAGTCCTTATCAAAGAGTCTCAGGAAAAGAATATAAGCAACCATTGAAGTCAAATTTTATTCGAGCGTGTTGTTTTTTGAACAGTTGATCGAAAGTGACCTCGAAATAATATCGCTTTATACATATTACCACCGCCAGAAGAGTGGTTACATCATACAAGGCAAACTAACCAATAACTTAATTGCTACATTCTTTATCCTTTTTTGATAAGCATCCGCTTTCATTTTTATCACCTTGCTTACAATAAAATGATGGTCTTCATCTTTTGTGCTTAGTAAGTTTAGATAATTTGCATAGTAGTAAATATGTCTTTTTTTGAATAAGGCATAAAGAAAAGTGTAGCTTACTTACGGAATAGTAAATTATGTATTAAAAACAAATTGAAATGAACGTAATCCGACCAAACATGTGGCGCTTGTTTTTCCTCTCCAGTTGACATTTATTGGGCTGTTAACTTTTTTGCTCGTCTTTATTTCTTTTCAACGAGAGTTTTTATTATTATTTCATCAGTTTCGAGTCCAGATGCTTTAAGCGCAAATAAGAAGGTGTTTCTTTGCAATACTGATGACACTTATGCTTTAGTTAAATAATATTAAAGCCAGAGTCATGATATTTTTAGTTTTTTAATCTATATCTTTAATTTTGTATTCTCCTGCTGTAAATCGTGAAGACTACTGATTAATACATTTCAGTTCCAAAGTTTTTGAGCCAGAACTATCACTTTTCCATCATAAGACTGAGGAGTTGAATTTTAATTTTAAATAGTTTTACTTAAAAATATGAGCATTTTCACTAAAACATTTAGAGAGGCGATTCTAAAACCATGATATTTGCATAAAATTATGGATCAGTGCGTCCTGGCCTGGGTTCAATCCAGAGGTTTGAAGAGTCACTCTCCGGGATTCGGTGGTTTATTATTATGTGAAAATCATGCTCATTTTGTTCAACTATTCATTTTATGTTTTCATTTAAAAAATCATCGGTTATCAGGCGTATGAAGCTGATAAGAATCAATGCCCCCCATTAGGTTAAGAACCACTAGCCTCGATGCTATTTGATGCCAAAATTTTGCATTATTCTTCATAATTTTTGATAACAATCGTAAATAGAATTAGAAATATTCGTATATTCTAATGATTGATGTAAATTCAATTGTTAGAGTGCTTAATTAATGAAGTTAAATCTTACTTTAAATTCAACATTTTGTAAATCTTGCTAAAAGTAAAAATTTTATTATAATTGAATGAATGACAATTGTAATAAAAGTAGAAAGAGCTCCAATCACCACCTCAAAACCAAGTTAACGCTGAACAACAACAGGAATTTTAATTAAACTCAATCCAATAATAATAGTGCCGTTAAGTACCCACGTCTTGTCTAATAACATTATCAACTTAATTATTGTATTGTTACAGATATCGGCTACGGAGGATTACGGCGCATCTCGGTTTATTTAGGTGAGTGTGTTGTTAAAGAGCGATTAGTTGTTTTACTATCTCGGATTATAATATAATTAAAACCAGCATCAGTTAGTTGCCTCTCGTTAAAGTTAACAGCCAACATCGTAATCAAATGAGCACTTTAAACTTACAGCATCTAAGTGCACGTAATTTGTTGTAAAAACTAATTTGTCGGAGTTTTTATTTCAACAACGGCCCGAAGTTTTAATTAGCTTATCTGCCTTTCTTTATGTATGAGTGGAAGCATATTTGGCATAAATTGCAGGTAATTTGATAAGGTTAATTTTTACGTCTCATAGCGCACATCCACTCATAAATTTCCTTGAAATTTAATGAAAATTAAGCCGGTTTCAGCGTTAATTTTAAAATGCATTTGTCGCACGTCCTCTTCCTGTTTTATTTCTTCTTTCTAAGTGTGCGCTTTTTGCGTTTTATGTAAATTAATTTTAGTTTTTGCACGTCCTTTGCAACCGCCGCTCTGAATTTATTTTAATTCAATTAACATTGCGACATTCCATGTATTGTCTCGAACAACACTCAATTTTCAGTGACAAATCAATAATAATCACTGAATTACAAAATAAAAAGTCGAGATTGACGTGATTTTCTGGTGAAAATGTTCACATTTTTAAGTAAAGCTATTTAGAATTTAGATTCAAATCCTTAGTCTTCTGATTAAAAGTGTCACATTTTAAATAGATAGTCCTGGCTTAAAACCTCTAAAACTGTAATGTACTGATCAGTAGTCTTCATGATTAAAAATTCAACAAGAGAATTCAAAATCAAGTATAAATGTCATGGATTCTTATCAAAAGCGACAATGGAAATCTTCTTGAAAACAACCAAGCAGTTTTATATTAAGATAAGTAAGTCTAAGAAGTTAGGTGAGAAAGCATGCCTAATAGAGTTAAATAACACAAGAGATAAACAGATAATAAGGGATAATAAACGGACATTTAAACCGATAGAGGGAACAAGTATTAACAGATTTACGACAATATAACGAGAAGGGAACTGAAAGTACAGGGTTGGATAAATGGGAAGGGGATGGAAGTAAAAAAAGAAAGAAAATGTAAAAGAAGGATTCCAAAAACTGGAAAAGTGAAGCTTGGAAGTGAAAGGAGATTATGGACATATGTGTCTAACGAAGAAGTGTGCAAATATGACAAGGAGAAGCTATTGAGGAATAAAAGTTCACCAAAACCAGAATTATTGGAAAGCTCAAACCAATAAACAACCCCAAAAAAATAGAAGACGTGGATGCAAGAAGAGTTTGAAGAATAGAAGCTTAACATAATGACAATAAGCGAGATAAAAAGAAAATTGAAAGGAAATATAAAATTGGAGAATAAATATGCGCTCTATTATTCAGGAGCAGAGATAACAGAGAGCTAACAGTTACACAAAGACGTTTTTAAATATGTGGAGAGGCGACAAACATGGTCTAAGAACAAGAGCAACTTCAAAATGATAAATAATAAAGGAAATAACATGAATATAATCGCAGTTTATAGACAAAACGAAGATGAAAATGCAGTAAATAAAGAAGAGCTCTGAAAATAGCTGAATAATGAAAGAGAAAAATTGAAACAAATAATAGTAACAAGAGTTATAAATACAACAGAGAGGGAAAAGGAGCTAGGCGAATGATAGTAAAAGTTGTAAAAGTGAATACAACGAAATAAATCAACTTGATACTAGCAAAATCAAAGGTTTATTACAATATTAAACAAAATGAATATACCAGACTAAAAATAAAGAAAATATGAAGTTCAAAAAATATCACTAATTATACATTAAAGCGAAAGAAGTAAATATACAGAATAGACAAGCTATAAAAAATGAACCACTTAAGACAGGGAAAAAAGGGCTTAACAAATACGAAAGGATACTGGGAGAAGCTTAAAAATACAGCAATTAAAGCTGCAGAAACAAGCTGTAGAATGGTATCAAGATATTTAACAAAGAAATTAGCACATTGATTGAGTGCCAAAAAAAAATAATTTAACAAGAACAAAATAAGGAAATGGTTATAATATTGGTAAACAAAAGATGAGAGACAGTGCAAAATAGAAATTAGAAAGACTGGACATATAGTTTATGTAGCTAAAATAAAAGCTTGGAAACAACTGGAAGAGAAGGTAGAAGGTAGTGGAGTAGGAAATCAAAACCTGTGCTAAAGATCAATAAAAATTATGAGAAGAGAAGCCAGTATATATATATTGAAACAATTAAAAATGTAAAAACCAGCTGTGAAATAGTACGAAAAAATCTAATTAGAAAATTAACATATTAGTGGAAGCCAAAAATAAAATAAGAGAAACAGGAGACGAAGCTTGGAAACATCTGCAAGAGAAGGTATAAGATAGTGTGGTAGGATAATCAAATCATATTCTTAAGAGCAATAAAAACTATGAGAAAAGAGAGCAATAGACATATTGAAATAATTAAAAATAGTGAATAGTAAAGTTTATCAAAAGAAACAGAATTGAAGAATCGATGAAGAAAACAGTTCAAAGAGCAACATAATGAGAACAATACATTGGAAATCCTAACCAGAGATTAAAAATTAAGTTTGATAACTGCAAAAATATACTAAGAAGAGAAAGAGAGAAACAGAGAAGATGAGTTGATGAAAGCAATTGGAGTGAAAAACTTCTGGATATGACTGTATAACAACGGAAATGATAAAATTGATGCGTGAAAAAGTCATGGAAGGGCGTTGGAAATATGTCTATAATGTAACAGTAGAATGTTAATCAACAATAGTAGCAACAACTATGATAAGAACAACGGGGGTGAAGAGCTAGGCAAAAGCTAGTGAAAGATGTAAAAGTGAATAAAACGACAGAAATCTAGAATAATCACTACCTGATAATAACAAATCAAAGATTAATCTCAATACTCAAAGAAACGAATATATCATAATGAAAAGACAAACAATAAATATGGATAAATTATGAAAAAAGATAGAAGAGCTAAACACAACAAATACGGAAGAATACTGGAAGAAATTTTAAAGTACAGCCGTGAAAGTTGCAGAAACAAGCTGTGGAATGGTACGTAGAGATCTAACTAAAACTAATATATTGATGGAGTGCAAAAATAAAAGAACAAATTAAATAAAATAAGTAAATGGCTGGAATACTTGAGAATGAGAGACGAGAGGCAGTATGAACAGTACAAACTAAAATAAAAAAGACAGGAGACAAAGCTTCTGCATCAAAAATAGCAGCTTGGAAATAGCTGGAAGAGTAAGTAAAACATACTGGGCTAGGAAATCAAAACCTATTCTAAAGATCAATAAAAACTATGAGAAAAGAAGGCAGTAGACATATTGAAATAATTAAAAATAGTGGATAGTAAACTGTACTAAAAGAAACAGAATTAAAGGGTTAATGGAAAGAACACTTCAGAGAGCAGCATAATGAGACAGTACATTGGAAACCCTAACCAGAGAAGAAAAAGTAAGTTTGATAACTGTAGAAATTGACTAAGAAGGGAAAGAGGTAAACAGAGATGAAGAATTGGTGAAAGCAATTGAACTAATGAAGAATAGAAAATCCCCAGGATATGGCTGTATGACAACGGAAATGTTCTAACTGATGGGTGAAGAAGGTCAGGAAGAGCTCTGGGAACAGGTGTATAATGTAGCAGTAGAATGTAAACTAATTAAAGATGTAAAAGTTAATCCAATAGCAGAAATCTACCTTGTAATAACAAAACCAAAGAGTAATCAATATTGAAGGAAATGATTATAGCATAATGAAAAACCAAACAATACAAAGTGCAAAAACTATCAACGTATATAAATTAAAGCAGAGGAAATGAGAGTAAAATATAGATTTATTATAAAAGAAGAAAAACGGGCTAAACAAGCCTAATACTAGGAGATATTTAAAAATACAGCACTGAAAGCTGCAGAAACAAGATGTACGAAGAGATCTAACTAAAAAATTAACGCATAGGTATAGTGCAAAAATGAAAGAATAAATTAACAAGAACAAAATAAGTAAATGGCTGGAATACTTGAGAGAAAAAGATTAAAGACACTATGAACAGTGCAAAATAGAAAGGTGAAAGACTGGAGGCATAGTTATAATGCTATAATAAAAGCTTGGAAAAAACTGGAAGGGAAGGTAGAAGATAATGTGGTAGGAAACCAAAACCTAATTTAAAGAGCAGTAAAAACTCTGAGAAAAGATAGCAATACACATATTGAAGTAAATAAAAATAATGAATGGTAAAGTAAAACAAAAGAAACAGAATTAAACAATTGATAGAGAGAGAACACTTCAGAGAGCAACTTAATGATAATAGTAATCCAGAAATTGCAAAAATTGACTAAGAAGAGAAAAAGGAAAGCAGAGAAGAAGAGTTGGTGAAAGCAACTGGATTGATGAAGAATAGAAAAGACCCAGGATATGACTGTATAACAAAGGAAATGTTAAAACTGATGGGTGAAGATGGCAAGGGAGGGCTTCGGGAATAACTGTTAATGTAACAGCGGAATGTAAGTAAAGAATAATAGCAAGAGCTATGAATACAACAGCAAGAATGAAGAGCTAGGCGAAAGCTAGTTAAAGATGTAAAAGTGAATAAAACGGTAGAAATCTACAAAAATCACTACCAGCAAAAGAAACTGAATTAAATGAGAATAGTATATTAGAAATTGTAGCCAGAGAAGAAACAGTAAGTATGATAACTTCCAAAGTTGACCAAGAAAAGAAAGAGAAAAACGGAGAAGATGGGTTGATGAAAGCAATTAAATTGATAAAGAATATAAAAGCTCTAGAATATGAGTGTGTAATAACGGAAATGTTTAAATTGATGTGAGAACAAAGCAAGGAAGGGCTCTGGGAATAGGTGTATAATGTAAAAGTAGAATGTAAATAAGCAATAGTAGCAAAAACTATGAATACAACAACGGGGATGAAGAGCTAGGCGAAAGCTAGTGAAAAATGTAAAAGTGAGTAAAACTGCAGAATTCAACAAAGATCACTACCTGATAAAAACAAAACCAAAGATTAACCTCAATGTTCAAACATATGATTATATCATAATGAAGAGACAAACAATAAATATGGATAAATTATGAAAAAAGAACGAAGAGCAAACCACAAAAAATACTAAAGGACACTGGTAGAAAGTTTAAAGTACACCAGTACTGAAAGCTGTAGAAACAAGTACGAAGAGATGTAAGTAAAAAATTAACAGACTGGTGGAGGCCAAAAATAAAAGAACAAATTAAAAAGAAGAAACTAAGCAAATGACTACAATACTCGAGAACAAAATATGAGAGCCAGTACGAACAGTACAAAATAAGAAAATATGGAGACAAAGTTTCTGCATCAACAACAACAGCTTGGGAACAACTGGAAGAGAAGGTAGAAGATACTAGGCCAAGAAATGAAAACTATGAATACAAACAGGGGGAAGCGAGCTAAGAGAAAACTAGTGACAAATGTAAAAGTGAATAAAATGGCAGAAATCTACAAATATCACTAATAGATAAAACCAAGGATCAACTTCAATATTGAAAGAAATGAATATTTGATAATAAAAAGACAAGCAATGCAGAGTGCAAAAACTATCAACGTGTATAAGCTAAAGCAGAGGAAATGAGAGTAAGGTATAGATTTATTATGTAAGTAGAAAGAAGAGCTAAACAAACTGAAGAATACTGGGAGAAATTTAAAATTACAGCACTGAAAGCTACAGAAACAAGCTGTACTAAAAATTAACATATTGGCGGAGGCCAAAAGTACAAGAACAAATAAACAAGAACAAAATAAGTAAATGGCTGGAATACTTGATAACGAAAGAGGAGCGACAGTATGAAAAGGACAAAACAGAAAGAAGAAAGACTACAGACCTAGTTTATGAAGCAAAAACAAAAGCTTGGAAACAACTGGGACAAAATGTACTTGAAAATTAAAACCTATTCGAAAGAGCAACAAAAACTATAAGAAAAGAAGCCAGTAGACATATTGAAATAATTAAATATAGTGAAAAGTGAAGTAAACCAAAAGAAACAGAATTAAAGAATCGATGGAGAGAACACTTCAGAAATCTTACGAAGTACGAATTCTAAACAAAAAGAATATGAAAAATTACAGAGAAAAGTGTTGCATAAAGCACGAAGTAGGTTCAAGAATAGTGAGAAACGTACGAGAACTTATACTCACATGGAAACGTATTATCCAAAAGATTTATCAGCCGAGAGAAACATCATTTATGACATTTATGATATTTTGCCTAAGTTAAAAGGAAATAGGTTGAAGAACAGACGTATTAGAGGACTGTTAATAGAAGCCATAAAATACCTATAGCAATGTTGACATAAATTTGATAATGTTATTAGACAACGTGAGTACTTAACGCTACTATTATTATTGGATAGAGCTTAATTAAAATTTCTGTTGTTGTTCACCATAAAGTTGTTTTTAAGGTGGTGATTTGCGCCTCTGTCGATAATTGTCAATAATTCTGTTAGAATAACATTTTTTATTTCATTGACTGCCGGGTTCGAAAGTCGCGTAGTCGCAAAATTTAAACGAGGTACTTGAAGTCGCCGCTTGAATAATGCAAAAATTAATGGAAATGGATAACACCAACCGAAAGAAAATTAAGGTAAACATCAAAAGAAATTTATATTAATATTAATGATAAACATTCCTCCTTGGCTTTTCCCTATTCGCTGATGTTTATTTCTCTTTAAATAATTTAAGCCAAAAACTCAGGAGTGAGATTTTACATCCTGAGACGAGGAGGTGCAAGGCTGATGAGGATTTCTCGGTGTAACATTGTGCATACACATAAAGTGTTTGTTTTAATTAAGTTTTGTTTTCCTTGGAGGAAATTTGTTTGTGCAAAAAAGCTTCAGTTAAGTTAAACTGTTCCGAGCTTTCCCGGGATCCGGGATGAGATCCTGGGATGCAGTACAAGGCGGTGCACTTTAACAATATTAAGATTACCCTGTATCACTGCATTTCCACAGAGGAAACATACCAAATAGAGTTAAAAACTCTCGGCTTCTCCAGACCAGGGAGACGTATCTGACGATAGTTCGGGTAACTAGCCACTAAAACTATTGCCAGGGTTTACGAAAACTCAGAAAAATGGAATTTGTTCATGATTATCTTGCTTGTGTAAAGTCGCCTCAAACCGCAAACTGCATGTTGGGGTTATAAGAGGAAACAAGGCGAAATAGAGGTAAAAAGAATGATATTGTTTAGTGGTTATGCAAAGTGTGTATGCAGATTCTGTAAAATTGAGATGTGAAATAGTGATATTGGGCTGGAGCTATCTAGCCGAGTTTATCTAAACTTTCCTTAATCCATTGCGTTATTTTACAATTTACTTTCTTTGCGAAAGCCAACTTCCGACGTGAAATATAATTTGAGTAGCACACAGAGAGTATTTTAGAATAGAAAACGTCTGCATGGGTTATCTTTCATTCGGTTTTATCCGGAGAAGCCGTTCAGAGTAACATGCAATAGAACATCAACCAAAGAACGTTCTCTATTTCCACTTATCAACTCGCAGTCCGGTTTCTTTAGAAATGTATATTTTTCTATTCAAAAAGTTCATCTTCCAGCATCATATTAAAATTACTGCTGCTTCTGGGAATCTCGTTGCTCGCAAAGATTTTTATGTTTCCTAAGTCGGAGCAGAATGTACTTAAAAAGGGAGAACGTCAGTAAATTTGTGTCCTAGCGAAACAATGTTCAAAGCATCCTGTTTAATGTCGGCCTGTTCTCTTTCCACTGCCACTTTTCATCTGGTTGACGTCCGGCACCAATGTCACCACTTCCTGTCACAGACATACGAATTAAAACGCCCCAGTAAAATTTCCATGAAATTATATCGACTGAAAACTGAGCTTCGTTTGTACTTGTCATATTTCTGGTGTTCCGCTGCCTTTCAGTATACACAACGTGCTTCTCACTTACAATCTACGTGAATTATGTTTACGATTCTATTCGTGTTTATGTTTAAATTTAGTACACTGTACACAAAATAATGCCCGTCGCTGTTTTAATGAAATTACTTTTACTGTTTTATACAACGTTTATGTAAAGTATTGCCATAATTCACTAGTTTACAAAATTATTATCCATATTGCAGGTTTGTACAATTAAAACGACCTGTTTTCATTATACGAATTAAAATTTAATGTTAATTGTAAAGTTCTATTTGTCGTTCCTACTAGTTCGTGTGGCATACAAATTTAAAGGCGTATTTTACAAAAACATGCGTTTTTTTTTCGCTACGGATGTGAAGACAATATGGAATTCATATAGAATTGATAAAGTCAAAACTACCAGGCTACAAAGTCAAAATCCCCGATTATCTTTTGACCCTGAAAATCTTTCTCTATATCTGAAAGATTATAAACATTTATTGGATCGTAAACAATCCTAAAAAGATACTACAATCAACCAGACAATAAAATGAGCGTTGAAATTTTATCTTAAGCTCGAAAAAAAAACGCTCTGGTCGTCCAGTTGAAGTTGATGACGTTCTAATCAAAGCAATAATCGATTCGGATCGTCACAGTACAACACGTGAGATTGCAGAGAAGCTTCATGTATCACATACATGCATTGAAAATCAGTTAAAACAACTTGGCCATGTTCAAAAACTCGAACTGAAAGAAACGCATTTAACGCAACGCAACGCATTAACAGCTGCGATTTGCTAAAGAAACGTACTGAAAATGATCCATTTTTAAAACGACTGATAACTGGCGATGACAAATGGGTTGTTTACAACAATATCAAGAGCAAATGATCGGGGACCAGGTCAGGTGAACCAATTCAAACATCAAAAGCTGATACTCATCAAAAGAAGGCTTTGTTATCTGCTTGGTGGGATTACAAAGGAATTGTCTATTTTGAACTCTTACCACCCAACCTAACGATCAATTCTGATGTCTTCATTGAACAACTAACGAAACTAAACAATACAGTTGAGGAAAAGCGGCCCGGATTGACAAATCGAAAAAGTGTTGTATTCCATCATGACAATGCAAGGCCACACACACATCTTTAGTCACTCGGCAAAAATTATTGGAGCTTAGTTGGGATGTTTTGCCACATCCACCATGTAGTCCTGACCTTGCTCCATCTGAATACTTTTTGTTTCGATCTTTACAAAACTCTTTGAATGGTAAAAAAATCAATAACGATGATGGTGTCAAATCGTACCTGATTCGGGTTTTTGCTAATAAAAACCAGAACGTGGGATTATGATGCTGCCTGAAAGAGGGCAAAAGGTCATTGATCAAAATGGGCAATACATTACAGAATAAAGTTATTTAGTTCCATGAAAAAATTGTCTTTGATTTGAATATGTAACATTTAAGTAGTCTGTAATATTTACCGATTGTAAAACCTTGAAAGACCAAATGATCTTCTAGGTGTCCGTAATTCACGTTTTATCCCCAGTCCGGATGCGCTCACTTAGTTCTAAATGATATCGGAGTATCTTGGATACACAGAAAATGTCTTATCCAATGATAAAAGGTGCCCTGGATCTTCTTTTACTGCACCTTTTATTAATTTTTATTTATATGAAATATAAGAGAGTTGTATTCTTATATTTGGTTTGTGTTATTAACGAAGACTTCACAGTACTGATAAAAATGTTAGTAGCAAGCATAGAACTGGACGGATTTTGAGAAACTATCGCACGTGAAGTTAAGTGTTAGGGAAGACGTAAATGACAACATTATTAAGAAGACCGAAAGAAATTATATATTATTATGACTAGCAAATATATCTATTGAATAGAAATAGTAAATTACTTTATTAAAAACTTGTCTTAACTAAGCTGCTTTAAAACTGCATCAGTAAAAGCTGTTCCAACAAAAAGACTAACAGCACAAGAATGGAAAAATAGTATAGGACTCATGAAGATGACGTTAACATTGGTATTTTTTTTGTTTTACATAATATTGTCGGTAAAAAGTATGTCAATTCTCTGGTGAAGTTAGATAGTTAAACCATTCTACAGTTTTACATGCTTAAAGATTTTCTTTATTCCCAAAAAAAAAGTACTTGAAAATCCTAAATGCTCGTAAACATGAAAATTATCACAAGCAATCCTATATAGAAACTTAAAACAACTCTTCAAAGAAATGACCATTTAAACTTCATCAAAAGAAAAAAAAATCTCTCCCCTGTGAAATATAAAATTGCGACAAAAACCTAACAATACTAAATCTAAACCAAATCAAGAAGCCTGTTAAAGGTCTATTAACGTATAACTTATAAAGTAGTGTGTAATATTTAACGATTGTAACACCTTGAAAGACCAAATGATCTTCGAGGTGTCGGTAATTCACGTTTTATCTCCAGTCCTGATGCGCTGGCTTAGTTCTAAATGATGTATTTTGGATACACAAAAAATGTATTAAAACAGTACAAAAAATGCTATACTAAACTCATCCAATGATAAAAGGTGCCCTGGATCTTCATTTACTGCACCTTTTATTAATTTTTATTTATATGAATAGAAGAGAGTTGTATTCTTATATTTGTTGAGTACTGGTAAAAATTTCAGTAGCAAGCATAGAACTAGACGGATTTTGAGAAACAATTCGCATGTGAAGTGAAGTCACTTAAAAATACTTAAAAACAATTCAACCAAGTGATAACTTGCCATCTAACAAGCACGGTTTTAAGGAAGACGTGGATGACAACATTAGTAAGAAGACCGAAAGAATTTATAGATTATTAATACTAGCAAATATATCGATCGAACTAAAATAGTAAATTACTGTATTAAAAATTTGTCTTAATTAAGCTGCTCTAAAACTGCATCGGTAAAAGTTGTTCCAACAAAAAGACTAACATTGTAATTACTGTAATTGCAAGAACGTTACAAACTTGACTATACAGAAAGTGAAAAACAAAAAGAATAGAAACATTGCATAGGATTCAGGAAGAAATTAACATCGGTTGGGCTTTTTTTTTGTTTTACATAATATTGTCGGTGAAAAGTATATCACTTCTCTGGTGAAGTTAAATATAAAAATGAAACAATTTTCTATGTATTAAAAGTCTCAAGCAGGGACGTTGTCTTTTCTGTATCAAAAACTAAGCAAAGATCAAAGTACACTTAGCGAGTAAATAAGGAAGTAAAGACTTTTGTGGAAATTGATGAAAACAACAATTTCTAAGTCGACTTAGTGTTTCCTTAGTGGTCTACAAACTTTAGTTGTATCATCAATTTTACTGATTTTTAGGATCAACTCTTACATGCAGCTACTTTGGATGAATTCATATTTACCTGCAAGATTCAACCAGAATTGATTGTGGGCAACGTTAAAAATGTTGACAGGATATGACCTGCTGGCAACATTCATCACGACAATATGCTTTAGATGGTCACTAACATCTTTAAAGAATTTTAATGTTAATTGTACAGCTTTGTTTGTCGTTCCTGCCAGTTTGTGTGGCGTACAACTGCAATTATTTAATTGTATTTTACAATAATATTTGCGCGTTTTTGTTTCATTATGGATGTGTAGAAAATATGAGGTTTTTAGAAGTTATAATTGGAAAACAGTAACCTTCATAAGCAATACTCAAAACTACAGTCCTACATGTTCCTGCTATTACTAGAAACCATTCTAAAATCTGGACAGCTTGTAAACATTAAAAGGATCGCAAACAATCCTATATAGAAACTAGAAACAACATCTATCGCCTATGAACTATGAAGTAACCACAAAACTGCTGCAATTTCAAGAGTATTAACAACATTATTAACTGGAAAGTGAATTACAAAAAGAACAAACAAATATCTTAAGATTCAGAACGAGATTAACATTGGTGAGCAATATTTTTGTTTTACATAATACATTGCTTGTCAGTAAAAAGCATGTGAATTTTCTGGTGAAGTTAGAAACAACAACAAAAATATTGTTATACATTAAAAGACTTAAACAGGGATGATGTCTTCTAATATCAAAAACTAACCAAAGAGCAAAAGCACACTTAACGAGAAAATAAGGAAATAAATACTTTTGACGAAATTGATGAAACCAACAGTTTCAAGATTGATTTAGTGTTTCCTTAGTATTCAAAATTTAGTTTTATGATCAATTTTACTGATTTCTAAGATTAAATCTTACATACAACTACTTAGTATTTATATGAACTTGTATTTACTTTCTAGATTCAAACAGAAGTAATTGTGATTAAAGTGCTGACAGGATTCGATTTAATCACTTGCTCGCAACATTCATCACGATCATATGCTTTACATTGAGATCAATGTCTATGTTAATGTAAATGTTAATGGTAATTGTAAAGCGCTTTTTGTGTTTCTGCAAGCTTGCGTGGCGTACAACTGTAATTATTTAATTTTTTCACTATAATATTTGCGATTTTTTGTTTCACTATGGATGTGTAGAAAATATGGGGATTTTCGATGTTAAAATTGGAAATCAGAGACCTTAATGAAAAATACTCAAAATTATAAATGTTCAAAGATTTTATCTAGTGCCAAAAAACCATTCGAAATTCCTGACAGTTGGTAACCATTAAGAGGATCGCAAACAATCCTATATAGAAAATTTCTACAGCGAAATGATCGTTGAAACTTTAACAAATGTAGCAAACCAAAATCTCTCACCTTTGAAATATGAAGTTGCGACAAGAACCTAACAATATTCAAATGGAAATCTAAAAACTCAAAACTTTTGTTTTATCAACACATAACGGATACAAGTTTAAGAACAATTCTTTATCATGAATGAAGTAAAATCTTAGAAATAAAGTATAATATGTACGATGTAATTTTAAATAAAAAATTTAAGCAGTTTGCGGTATCGTGATAACTTAAAAAAGTAAAAATATACTTTTAAGTAGTAATGTTTAAAACTTGTAAGGCCTTGAATGGCCAAATAGTCTTCGAGGTGTCGATTATTCACGTTTTATCCTCAGTCCGGATGCGCTGGCTTAATAAAAGGTTATCTGGGTCTTCATTTACTGCATGTTTTATTGATTTTTATTTCCATGAAATCAAAGAGAATTGTATTCTCATATTAGTGATGCTGACAGCAGCAAGGATAGAACTGAGCGTATTTTGAAAAACCTTACCACGTGAAGTGACGTCATTTAAAACTATTTAAGAACTATTCAACCAGGTGATAACTTGCCGTCAAGCAAGCGCACAATGACACAACATCATGAGAAAGACGAACAATGAAACTACAAGCGTCATAACTAGCGAATGTATCGGTCGAATGAAAATAGGATGATGCTGTATTAAACATCTATATAGACTAGAAAATGAATAACAAATAGAATAGACAAATAAGAAAGGATTCAGATAGAAATTAACCTCGATGGGCAATTTTTTGTTTTACATAATATTGTCGGTGAAAAATATGTGAATTCTCTGGTAAAGTTAGATACGAAAATGATATAATTTTCTTTATATTACAAGTCTCAAACAGAGATGTTGCCCTTTTTTATCAAAAACTAAGCAAAAACGAAAGAACAGTTAACGAGGCAATAAGAAAGTTCCTTAGTGGTCTTGCAAATATTGTTTTATAATCAATTTTACTGATTTTTAAAATCAACTTTTATATGCATCTACTCTGTATGAGTTCTTCTGTACCTGCAAGTTTCAACCCGAGTTTGTTATTAACATTCAAAATGTTGACAGGATTCAATTTTATGACTTGCTTGCAATATTCATCAAAATTATATAAATACTTTAATAAAAGTAGCAAAATCTAAAAATAGATCAAGAATTCTGTTCTATCCACTCATAAAGGATACAACTTTGATTTTTTTATCATGAATGAAAGAAAATTCTGGAAAAAAATTATAATAAGTAAGTTGCAATTTTAAAGATCAGTTTAGGTAATGTGCGGTACCGTGAATTCTTAAAAAAGTAAAAATGTACTTTTAAGTAATGTTTAACGCTTAAATGACTAAATGATCTTCGAGGAGTCGATTAATCGCGTTTTATTTCCAGTCTGGATGCGCTGGGTTGGCTACTGCACTCAACAATTAGCACGATAAAACATATCATTCGTAAACTTTCAGACAATTGAATTTCAATACAATTTAGGCAACAACCAAAGCTAGCGGTTACTCAGCTCTTGCGGTTTTTTAATTATTCCTTTATGCACAGCGAGCTAACTTATTTTAGTTCGAATAATGTAATTTTTTTACTATGAAACAATCGTTTCTGCCTTATTTCATTAGGTAGGAGAATTTAAGTAATTGTCAATGATATATAAAAGGCAATTTATATGCATTTAAAAAATTGGTAGGGCGTCAGGATTTGAGGATTTTAGACACTTAGCCAAGAATATTGCTTAATATTTTTCTAGGATTTACATATTGCAGCTAATCAATGATTTTTAAATATATGGTTATGAAATTATAAAACAAATTACGTATATCTATAAAAAGAGGCGAGATGTTTTGTTTTAAACCATTAAATTTACTTCCACTTTTTCTTGCCGTAACTAGTAAATAGCAATTATATTGCTAAGCAAGTACAAACCCATTCTTTAAAACATTTGCTACAATATACAATTTTACATTTTCTAAGTAAATTGGATTTTGTGTTACATTTTGCTATTCTACTGACGTACCTGCTTTTACTGCAACTGTCTTGTATTAGGTGTTGGAATTAATTCGTAGCGTTTTTTTAATAAAAAATAACGATTTATTTGAAATGAAAATAAAAAATTACATTATTGAAAATACTGCCCATCGCTTGCCACTACTTCTATTTTCCAGGTAATTGTCGAATACCCCGTCGAAAAACTCTTCGTCCTTGGAAGCACTCCATGAATCGGTTTAATTTTGGCAATCCTCATAAGATGTTAATTTTTCCCCTGATAAACCATGAGCCATTGATCGAAACAGGTGGTAATCTGAAGGGACAATATTTGGAGAATACGGCGGGTGGGTTGAGACTTACCATTTCAATGTTTCCAGGTATGTTCTTATTGGTTCGCCACGTGAGGTCGAGCATTGTCGTGCAGTAAAATAACATTATCGTGCCTTTTGCTCCATTCCGGCCCTTTTTCCTTCAATGCACGACTCAAACGCATCAATTGTAACCGGTAGCGATCCCCAGTGATAGATTCATTGGGTTTTAACAATTCATAATAAACCACACCTTGTTGATCCCACCAAATACAAAGGAGGAGCTTAGATCCATGAATATTGGGTTTTGCCACTGATGATGATGGTTGTCCGGACTTATACCATGAGCTTCTGCGTTTCGGATTATCGTAATATATCTAATTTTTATCGCCAGTAACAATACGATGTAGAAAACTTTTTCTTTTGTACCGTGCAAGCAGTAGTTCACATGTCATAAAACGTCTTTCAATATCTCTCGGTTTTAATTCATATGGGACCCAATTTCGTTCCTTTTGGATCATTCCCAAAGCTTTAAGGCGTTTTCCTACCGTGGATAAATCAACCTCCAAAGATGTAGACAACTCTTGAAGTGTTTGACATCAATTTTCTTTGAGTAAATCCTCCAATTCGTTATCATCAAATTTGTTTGGCTGTCCAGGTCGTTCCTTGTCGTCTAAATCAAAATCACCACTCTTAAAACGCGCAGACCATTTCCGACACGTTTGATCAGCTAAAGCAAGTTCCCCGTAAACTTCTGCTAAATTCCCATGATTTTCTGCAGCACTGTTGTTCATATTAAAATAATGTAATAAAGCTCCCCGCAAAAACACTTTATTTGGTATAAATTTCGACATAATTAAATAGCTGCCATTTGTTGTTATTAACAATTAAACATAAGATGCGTCGTAAAAACAGTGCCTAATAACAGCTGTTTTAACGATGATTTGTTTCTGAAGGTAAAAACAGAACACTGTAATAACCACGCCATGTCTCTTCAAACGCTACGAATTAATTCCTAATATTAATTTCCAGTTTTTCATACTATAACAATAGATTTTAGACTATGATGTTTCGAATATTATTTCATATTTTTGGTAGTTTTATTCTTATATCTTGAGCTGTACTGAAACTATGAGCTGTACATATACAGATAGTTCACAGTATGTCCCGGCAGTGGCAGATATTTTTTGTGAAATTCACCTGTTTCCTAAAAAACCTTGTGGCATTAAAAAAAATCGAAATATTTTCTACACCTACTTTTTTTACTTGAACGAAGCAATAAATCATTGTTGTCGTGATAAATGAAATAAATGTGTGTAAATATAAATTAATGCAATGCTTCAGGCATTTTTACATATTAAGCCACATGAGATATGCCGGATAATGATTGCAAATCTGATAAAGATCAACCAGGGTAAAGAACGAATGTACTTCTTCAAATCGCATGCAACAAAAACATCCCGTTTAAAAAGTTAGTCGACATTAGTGTTGCGTGCCTTTAAAGTTTTGCCGAGATTAGCTCTGAAAGCGCTCATTTTACATTGTATCATTCTCGGTGGAGTGGAACGCGCATAGATGGCGTTCGCTTGCTCTCGAAGAGAGCACAAAAAAGCCGAGAGAGTATCGTAAAAAGTGAAGAACGGAGCTCTATGTTACTGCACCAGCCGAAAGAGTAGCTCACACACATACTTATAAAATAGCGTCTCTCCCACACACACACACACACAAACACATGCACACAAAAAGATTTCACTGAGACAATGAAGCCGAGGGAGACTGGTCTGGACTCTAATGACTTTTTGATCACCAGCCATTGTAGCAGACGGGTCATTTATCAAAAGTTTTTCACTGCGGAATCAACAAACTGTGAATTAATTGGGGTGGTTTATTTATTCATAAATAAAAATCTTCATAAGACGAGGAGAAAATGCAGTTTTAAGCGGCTGCGACGTTTGCGTTCTATAAAACGTCCTCGAGTAGAAAACAGCCGCCGCAGGAGTCTTCCGGAATTGTTTGCCGCGTACAACAAAAATTACATTACGTGCAGTAATAATTTTGAAAAAAGCGGGAATTGCATTCCCTTGCATTCCGACCGACCGAGATACCAAATTCAATAATATTTTAGTGCCGTCTGTTCGCTCCAACAGGGACGGGGAAATTTTCATCTGCTTGATGATATCTTCTAAAAGCAGAGCCTTTAAAAGAAGTAATATACTTTGCAGTAGCGAATTTATGTCGTAATTAGTGAATCTAAACACGATCAGACGCTCTTCCGCTTTTGTCCCAGTCTAGGAAACTCAGTTTTATATGCAATAACTTCATCGTAGCTGAAGATGAACGAGGTTTATGGTCCACATTTACACGAGAAAACAATAAAATTAATGTCTCCAAACATATAACGGTACACTTATCGGCCGTTTCAACCGCTGTATTATTACGGTGCTGCATTTGCTGCTCTGCAATCTCTACGTCAGTTTAGTATACAATTATAAATGTTGCAGCTACACCGAAACTCCTTCCACCTCGCCAGAGCGATTACTTCTACAAAAAACCTATGATAAGAATGAGTTACAAAATCACAAAGTTGCGCGATAAAACTGATGGGTTTTGAAATGTTTTGGAAGCGAAAAACGAAATAAAGAGAACACACCTTTTTCTTTTCTTAAGTTAAATACATGTATTGGACAGCTAATCCGGACATGTTCAGCAAAAACTTATAATTTGAGCATCCTTTTGTAATAACTAGAGGCTTCTATCGAATTACGAGTATTTCTTGTATTATTTAAATCAATAAACTAATTATCACGAACCAATTACATAACTGCGAACAGGATTTTCTGGAAGTTTTTCTTCAATCCAGAAAATACTTTCGTTTCAACGAATTACCGAGAAAGAATATTGGACAAGAACGAAGCTTTCAAAAAAGTAATAAACTGGAAGAAATAAATAAATTATTCGCACAAATTAAAATTAATATCGATAGTGAAAAGCCAATCGCTAACAAGATGCGTCCGGAAAACTTTAAGACTAAATATTTCACCTGCATTAGCAATTTTGATGGAAATACCAACGAATTACTACGTCTGCTGAAAACCTGTGAAAGTTCATTGAACACATTTTGCACGATGGATCCAAGCGACTTCCAAAATATCAAAATTATTTAATTCAATTTTGAAAAAGATAACTGGGAAAGCGAGGGTTGTGGTAAATATTAAAAATTCGACAACTTGGAGTGAAGTTAAAGATGCACTATATAGAAATTTCGCAGACTATAGAGACCAGGCTTGTCTAAACAGAGACTTGGCCTTTGGCAGACACAATTATAAAGGGAAACTTATCAAATTTTTCGCGAAAGTACTACAACTATTGAATTTGTTCTATAACTATATCGAGCTACCAAAAACTAATACCAATATTACACAAACAAAAATGACTTTAAATAATCAAGTAGCACTAAGAATATTTCTGGTAGAGATCAGGAAGCCACCAAGACCTAATTACAGAAGGTATAACAATCAACAAATAGAGTTTCAATCAAACTAATTATCCAAACTTGTACCAACCAAATCCAAATAATTTATACAATTTTGGAACACCAAAAATATTTTACAACTCCAACAAAAGTCAACTCCAAAATCAAGATTATCAACTGATCCCAATCTCCATTTTCAACTGGAATAGCTTTCTAAGAAAACAAGGTGATACAAATGATGGAGGTGATTATGTTGAAGAAATTTAAAATTATAAAGCTGGAAATAAAGGAATTTTTGGAAAAAAAACATAAGCTACTGCGATAGAGAATATATTGAATACAAGATGATCAATAATGAAAGGTATACTTATAAAAGTAGCAAAATCCAAGTATATAATGGAGCTAAATTCCATAGTAAAGCAATTGAAAACCTAACTATGACAAAATCTCAGGAAAGCAAACTGGGTAGCTCATGTCCAAATAAGCAAGGAAATAAGCTAGCGAAAATTACAAACAGTAGTTTCATTATAATGGAAGCAAGCACTATTAATACTAAATTAAATCGAAGCATAATTGATAAAGCGAAAACTAGCGAAAGCGTAAAGTCGAATTCTAAACTATTGACAAGTAAATTTAATAAAGAGAAATATTTTAAAGTTAAAATATTTAAAAATAAATCACCAATGTATAAAACATACAAAATTAAATTTCCAAAAGGAGAGGCATAGAAAACTATAACCTTTAAAAGTAGAATATCTGTAGTTATTCCACGAAAAAGTAAAAAATCTTAAAATGCAATTATGAAGCCTTGAAACTAAAAATAAGGCACATAAAAGTCAATACAATCAAATCTTTAAAACGAAAATCTTCACATGATAAAATTGCTAATTATAAATTAAAAAATAAATTCCAAATGCCGAAGACTCTTGAAATAAAACAATTAGTAAAATAAAAGAATCAACAAATTTAAAGTTAAAAATGTCAGAAAAATGACAAAGCAAAAGTTGACTAGTACATCCAACCTTAAACGATTAGAGAGTGAAACAATAATAGATAAAATGAACCACGTGATATAATTAAATCCGCTAACATTCAAATTTACTACAAAAATAACAATAAAATTTATCTTATCACGCTAAAATAGAACAGTTGGATTTTCTTGTTAATGGTTTGAATACTGAAAATTGTGAACTTCAAGAACAAGGAAATAAAATAAAACCATCTGTGAAAATAAAAGAAGAATCATCGAATTTAATGTTAAAAATAACAGTAAAAATTAACAAAACAAAGTTAATTAGTATATCTAAACTTAATATTAAAAGATGTAAGAGTGATACAATGATTGAAAATTGCAATAATAATGCTAAAAAATTAGATAAATTAAACCAAAAGAAATCATTGAGTCCGTTTACACTCCTATTTATTATAAATAGAACAAAACCTAAATTCAAAAGGGACGAAGTCGATTAAAGATTGAAAGTGTTCCATCAAATATCCAAATGGATTTCTCGAATGACGCTAAAAAAGGACAGTTGGATATTTTCGTTAATGGTTTGAAAACAGAAAATTGTGAACTTTAAGGACAAGGAAATAAAATGCAACAATCTGTGAAAATAAAAGTAGAATCATCAAATTTAAAGTTCAAAATAATAGTAAAAATGAAGAAAGCAACCTTAAATAATATATCCAAACTTAATATTAAAAGATTTAAGAGTGAAACAATAACTAAAAACTTCAATAATAATACTAATAAAATATTAGACAAATTAAACCAAAAGAAATAACTAAATCTGTTTACCCTTAAATTTTCTATAATTAGAACAAACCAAAAATTTAAACAGGAAGAAGTGGATAAAAAGAATCAAAGTGCTCCATCAAACATCCAAATATTATTTGCCAATAATGCTAAAATATACCAGTTGGATATTCTCGTTAATGATTGAAAACAGAAAATTGTGAATTGCAAGAACAAGTAAATAAATTAAAACCATCTGTAAAAATAAAAGAAGAGTTATCAAATTTAAAGTTGAAAATAACAGTAAAAATGAACAAAGAAAAGTTAACTAGTATATCCAAACTTAAAATTAAAAGATATAAGAGTGAAACAATGATTAAAATTGTAATAATAATGCTAAAAATCTAGATAAACTAAACCAAACGAGCTCAATAAATCCGCTTACACTCAAATTTACTATAAATACATCAAAAACTAAATTTAAACAGGACTAAGTTGATAAAAGGAATCAAAGTGCTCCATCAAATATCCAAATAATTTTCTCCAAAGATGCTAAAATAGAACAGTTGAATATTCTCGTTAATGGTTTGAAAACAGAAAATTGTGTATTTCAAGAGGAAGTAAATAAAATGAAACAATCTGTGAAAATAAAAGAAGACTCGCCAAATTTGAAGTTGAAAATTACAGTAAAAATGAACAAAGCAAAGCTAGCTAGTACGTCCAAACATTAAATTAAAATATTTAAGAGTGAAACAATGATTAAAAATTGTTATAATAATGCTAAAAAATGAGATAAATTAAACCAAACGAGCTCAATAGATCCGGTTACACTCAAATTTACTATTAAAAACAACAAAAACTAAATTTTAACAGGACTAAGTTGATAAAACAAATCAAAGTACTCCATCAAATGTCAAAATAATTTTCTCCACAGATGTTAAAATAGAACAGTTGGATATTCTCGTTAATGGTTTGAAGATAGAAAATTGTGAACTTCGAGAAAAAAGAAATAAAATTAAACAATCTGTGAAAATAAAAGAAGAATAATCAAATTTAAAGTTGAAAATAACAGTAAAAATGAACAAAGCAAAGTTAACTCGTATTTTTAAACGTAATATTAAAATATTTTCTCCAAAGATGTTAAATCGGAACAGTTGGATATTCTCGTTAATGATTTGAAAACATAAAATTGTGAAATTGAAGAACAAGTAAATAAAATAAAACCATCTGTGAAAATAAAAAAAGGATCATGAAATTTAAAGTTGACAATTACAGTAATAATGAACAAAGCACAGTTAACTAGTATTTTTAAACTTAACTTTAAAAGCTTTTCTCCAAAGATGCTAAATTAGAACAGTTGGATATTCTCGTTAATGTTTGAAAACAGAAAATTGTGAACTTTAAGAACAAGTAAATAAAGTAAAACCATCTGTGAAAATAGAAGAAGAATCATCAAGTTTAAAGTTGAAAATAACAGTTGAAATGAACAAAGCAAAGTTAAGTAGTATATCATAACTTAACATTGAAAGATTGAAGATTGAAACAATTAAAAGTTGCATTAATAATGATACAAAATTAGATAAAATTAACCAAAAGAAATAGCTACATCCGCTTACAATCAAATTTGCTATAAATAGAACAAAACCTCAATTTAAACAGAAAGAAGTTGATAAAAAAATCATAGTGCTCCATTAAATATCCTAATAATTATCTCCAAAGATGCTAAAATAGAACAGTTGGATATTCTCTTTAAAGGTTTCAAAATAGAAAATTATAAGCTTACAGAACATGTGAAATGCAAGCAAGCAGAGATAAAAGTTCAATCTGTAGAATTTATTCTTAAGAAGACTGAGGAACAATAAGAGAAGGCCAAATAAGAATTTAGTGAAAAATATAAGAACTTACAAATAGTCTGGATATGTTCCCAAAAACCTATATAAAGAACATATATTTGTAAAAACTAGCCTTCGATTGAGATATGAGTATTTATATTAGATTCTATGGTATTATTTAGAGCAACAAATTAAAGAGTTGTATATTTATTTTTTTATTCTAAATATCACGAACCAATTACACAACTTTCACAATAGGAATTACAGAAATAGCCTCAGCCCCGTTGTGTAAACGGTGGGTAATGCTACATGTTATGTATTTAAGTATGAGTCATTCATATTAATAACGTCTAAAAACACCCTCCTTGAAGAAAAACAAACCACTTCATTTAAACGAAGGCAGAAGTAAAACGAAACAAACTTAATTAATATAAAGATGCAATTAAACATGGAGTAGAAACGTAATAATTATAAAATACAAAGTAATTGTAAGGTAAAAATGACTTCATAATTTACTTGACTTTCGGTGTAAGGTGTAATAATAATGTTTGTACACGAACGAGTCGCTTTGGAGCACAAGAAGCGTCGCTTCTCTTCGCTTTTCCGCTCCTGCCATATCGGGTCGGGGTGAATTCGATGTGCTTCACGTCGTCAGGGCAACTTCGGAGCTTCGGAGAGGGATAATGTGGTAGACTTGCTTACGGTTAACGTCAAGATAGATCAGAGCTATCGTACAACGTAAAGTCGAGTTGAACTGTGCAGGGAGAAGCGATCTTATTTCCCAGTAGTGTACATAATCTATTTGGTAAGATAGGAAGTTGAATACGGAAAAGATAAACTAATATATTATAACGGCGTGCATATATTCGGGACGTCTTGTATGCTTGGGGAGATACCCTTTCGCATTTCAAGACAGAAAACAACGACAATGTATCGAATTTATTACCTGTTTGACATCGATATTGTTTGATATTTGAGCAGTTTTCTATGAAGTTTTGTTTATTTTGGAGAAAGGAGCATGACAAATTGACAATACATGCTCTGGAATTTGTGATATACAACTTTTTTTCCTGATTCAACCAGTTTATTTTCAGAAGATTCCCATCTGCTATGCACTTGTTTTTCTCTACACTGTGATAATTGAGATATTGGAAGAAATACAAATGAGGGATTACAAAATGAATCATTAAAGAGTAGGCAAAGAGTGAAACAATGTCATACTCTAAAATCAAAGTGTTAGACCCTAATCGCTCCATGATACAAAAAGTAGCATTTCTCTATTAAATATTTATGATATCAAAAAAATGCGCATGGTCTTAAATATGAAGTGGTTCCAGTCAACAAGAAAGTTTACTGGGAACACTTTACCATCATTAGGTTTTCATACAACATAAAAGTACTTTCATGGGATCAAAAATCAAGAAATCGCAATGTTTTAAATGAAAAATCAAAATTGTAGAATGTTGAAACTAGAGAGAGACAATTCTTCTTTAATCAACAACAGGTGAGAATCAGCAAACTATTAAAAAGTTTCAAGCCGAACTGACTTGGACGTATTTTTCAAAAGTATAGCATCAAAACTCAAGAGCTTAGTAAGCGACACTCAAAGAATCGTAGCTAAAATGTATAAATTCCAAATGCAAGTTCAACATTTAAAAATTGTTGTGCTTTAAATCACACCGCGAGGTTACGAGTTTGTGAATAAATGTTAAAAACACAAAATTGCTGCTACTATCAGTGCCAACTAAAAAATTTCAAGAAGATTGAATCAAGACCACAATTTTGAGGATAATTTGCAACTTCCACATCAAGCAGTTAAATTCAGAATACTCAAGGTACTCAAGGTTCAAGGATTAAAAGTTTCTGAATAAGTCGAGTCAAAAAAAGCCAGAAGAGAATTTCAAATTAATAAAGGCAAAAAGTTGCAGAATCAGATATCCACAATGACAGGATGCACAAGGGAAGGTTTAGAACATTAGCTGTTTGGGTAAAAATTTTCATATAAAAACTTGAATGTTGAAATTAAAGAGACACTTCTACTGTTTAATCAGCAGTAGGTGAGAATCAGAAAAATATTAAGAAGCGGAACTCAATGAATCGTTACTAAAATATATAAATTTCAAATTCAAGATCAAGAATTAATAAATCTTGCGTTCAGAAGCTAACCTCGAGGCATTCTAACAGTTAGAGTTCATGATTAAACGTAAAAATCTCAAGAATTAAAGCTGTGATGTTTTAACATTCAAACCAGGAATGAACCCCACAGATATTTTAACATTAACAGTGATTAAAGAAGGAAATCTGAGAAATTAAAGTTCTACGATTAAAGAAAACTCGAGATTTATTACAGAAGTCGAATTTTTCTTGCTTCTATCAAGACTTTTGAGGCGTTAGCACTAAAATACAATGATTGAAGATAATACCAACTAAAAGAATGACAAAGGATAACGCTGATACGACGGAGATAAAAGTAAGGCTTTTTTCATCAAATGATAAAGTCATAACAGATGTGGACGCGTATATTGCAGCTCTTTCATATTCTCACTACAGTGATGGAATTAGAAATAAACAATACGTAAAACGAAAAAGTAATCATAGAAGAGGTATTCAATGATTACTTGCCTCATTAAACAGAAAATTCAATAAAAAAACACTAATATAGAAAGACAAAATTATGGAAACACTCAAGCTTAAGACAAAACAAGTCATCAGATACAGGAAAAAATGCACTTAATAATATTAAAATGCTAGCATAAATCGATGAAATTAAGTATAGTCTTGACCGAGAGAAACTTTCTTAACTGAGTTCTAAATTAGAGTAATAAATGATAAATTTGCGATGAAATATATATTCTATACGTATTGAAAGTTCATAATTGCAGCGTTAAAATCAAGACTTCAAGATGGAATATTCTAAAAAATACGATTCATAGTCTAAAACCTACAAGTTATCCGAATAAAAATTTTAAAAAATTAGGATATTAAGGCTATGGGAAGAAGCTTCCAAAATTAGAAACTAGAAATTCGGAGACTATAAATGAAGTTGTGAAAATATATACCCTAAAAAAATCGATGGTATACATCAAATAGTACAAGATGATAGTCTAAGATTGACAAAATAATGAAATAATGAAACTACCAAAATAAGTACTTCAACTTGACAGAATCAAAAATTCAAAAATCAAAGAGCATAGAAAGCAACTCAAAGAATCATTACAAAAATATATAAATGTCAAATTCAAAATAAGCAATTAAGAAATATTATGCTTAGAATTAAACTTCTAGACATTCTACCACTAAGAGTTCATGACTAAAGATAAAACGCTCAAAATATTTATATGAAGACTTGCTACTATCAAGATTTACTATGAAAACTTGAAAAGTTAGGCCTACAAATACATTGGTTCAGGGTAATCTCAGTTTCAGAACTAAGTAATTGAATATTTAAAAAGATTCATTTAAGACGAAAAGATTAGATATTAGAAATAAGCCCTGATTAAAAAGAAAAGCAATTATAGGGCAAGTAATCAATGATTAATTGCCATATTAAGCAGAAAATCAATTAAAAAACACTAATATAGAAAGACAAAATTATGGAATTACTGTAGTAAAAGAGCATAATGAAGAAATAATGTAGACACGCAAACTTCAGACAAAACATTGCATCGGTTACAGGAATACATACAGAATGCACTTAATAGTATTAAAATGCTAACATAGAGCGATGTTAAGTATATTCTTGATCGATAGAAAGTTTCTTGACTGAGTTCTAAATTAGAGTAAAATATGATCAATTCGCGATGGAATATATTTATTTTATTTCCACTGAAAGCTCATAATTGTAGCGTCAAAATCAAGACTTCAGGTTGAAATATTCTGAAAATCTGAATTCATACTCTAAAATCTACAAGCTATCAAGATCAAGATCGAGAAATTAGGATGGTAAGGCTATGGGTAGAAGTTTCCAGAATAAGTACTTTAACTTGGCAGAATCAAAATTTCGAAAATCAAAGAACTTAAGAAGCGATACTTAAAGAATAGATACTAAAGTAATCAAACCTAGACATATTCTTTCACTACGAGTATTAACATTCGAATATGAAGGTATGACTCTTTGAGATATTTTAGCATTAACAGTGATTAAAGAAATAAATCTGAAGAATAGCCATTGTTAAATTTAAGCAAGACACGAGCTTTATTACAGAAATCAAACGTTTATTGCTACTATCAAGATTTACTACGAAAACTTGAGAGCACCAAAAACACAATGGTTCAGGGTAATTCTGGTTTCAGAACTAAGCAAACAAATGTTTAAATAGATTCATTTAGAATATCTTTATAAAATATCCGTTTCAATTATAACTTCAGGCTCATAACTCTAAGACGAGAGAATCAAGAGTAGGCTTTTAAATGAAAGATACAAAATATCTGATTCAGGATCAAACGCTCGAATTATTTAAATAGTACATGTATCAGATATATGAAAGAAAATTTAGATTCTAGGAATAAAAGATAGCAAAAGACTGAGTTAATGCGAAAGAGATACTAAACAAAGTATTTTTGTACTTTTGTATACACAATTTCGTAAAAAAATTTTCACTCACTAGTTAATTACCGACACTTAATTTCTTGCTATTGACAAGTTCATTGCCTCAAACGCTTTCAACTGTGCCGGAGAAACGTAATCTTCTATGTATATTCTATAAAAGAGCAGAGGGGATATTACTGTCAGTGTGCAGATAGTTTTGGAAGCGTAGCATCATCAACTCAATGATGAAATGATATTTTAACAGAACAACTCAAACTAAGCACGTTGTCGTAACATAAATTCTACTTTTTTAAATAAGTTGGTTTTCCAAAATAAAACTCATACATAGCTAAATGAATGAGTTAGAATCCCGGCTTCGTAACTCTAAGTAAATACGGGTAGGTAGTTATATTTAACTAGCACGATACAATACGTAGGTACGTACTTTAATATTTCAACATTAAAAATATTCAAGGCGAGAAATGCAATATCTGCACAACAAATCATTCTTTATGATTAATACTCTCATACAGGCGGAATTAATTTGAAAAAGTTAAACCCCTCCAAGGTAATAATAAATTCTTGGGCAACGTGATAGGTGAGAACACGTACTTTAATAAATAATGGACGATTTTTTCAACCGACACAATGCTAAACTTAATTATACAAGCAGACCTTCCACTATTCTAACTACTCCCAGAACTGAAGAAAAATGCATAATGTGTTGTTTTTAATTAACACGTTTACACTGTCTTAATTTAGTGTGCGTCCGCTTTGTCTAGACTTAAAATCCGTGGAAAGAATTCTTCGCAGCGAGTTATTCGAGACGTTACTCCCTCGGAGTGGCCACTCACTTCTAACAATACGAGTTTACACGTTTAATTAAAAGTAAAATAAAATTAGCGCCTGGTTCACTTTTATTTTAGTAGGTTGTCGTTTGAATTCTGACCGCTTGCCATAACCAGAAGCCGAGTTCAGAGTCCGCATCAGCCCTTTTAACGGCTCATGTCCTCCGGCTACTGCCAGACACCGACTCTTGTGTTTTTTATTTCGAGATTCGCAGTTAAAATGTGTATTTTACTGTCAGACTTTTATAAAACCATTAAAAACTTGCACTTGCTATGTTCACATCTTCATTTCCTATACCTTAAAAAAGTTATGGAAATCGAATATTATCTATTATTAAATTAAATGAAGCTTTGATGTTGAGCTTCGCAATGTGTCTATTTGACTTTTGTAGCATCATTAGTTACTGAACCAAGTACATAGGCTAAATATTGACGAATAACTTGTTCACATGTCGTAAGAAATATTTTTTAATGCTATTTGTTGAGTGTAACAGAAGTTGTAGGGCTTTACTCCTTAGTCCTTAATCTTTGAATAGAAGTCCTGACAAGTTTGAATAAATTTACGAACCTAATAAAAAGATTTGCCTTCATTACTAAGAGTAGACTAGCTAAATAGTAATTTTGGTTTCCATAATTGGTAGAAAGTATCAATTTATACTGGTTCATATAAATTAATCATGCTTATTTATGATCAACAGCAGCAGTAACAATAATTGAATCAATAACTTATTGAAAAATATGTCATAATTTTTCTAAGCTACCAGTTTTTGCACAAACTCTTCATATTTAATAATAAAAGATATGATTTTTGTGTAACTTTATAGACAAAAAGGATGATGTTTTAAAAATATTATTGGCTTACAAGCTGTTGATGGCATAAATGACCAAATTACACTAATAAATTATGTGTTTTACTAGTTTTTCAATAAATATTTAGTTTGAGAGATTGAAAGAGTATTTTAAAAGACCTAATTTGTTATCAAATTAATTTGGAAGTCGTTTTCTAGAAATTTCTCTCGTAAGGATATTGTAGAGTAAGTACTACACTTAGGAGCATTTACATTTGAGCTGTTTGAATAACTAAGCGTTGTGCAGAAATAATAACTATTGATGCTCAAAGCATTACAAGCAAAACACTTACCCAGAAATAATCAAAAGAAAACAGAAACTGATATTTAGATATTAGTGTTATAATTTTCCTGTGTTTTGTAAGCTATATATTTGATTCTTTTTAAGAGGAAAACAGTGATTTTTGTATAAAATGGGATCGTTCTGAAATAGATTGAAATCTGAACCAGAATTTCAGGCTATGAAATACTGTCGTATCATATTGACGATGTTAATAACGAGAAGAGAGGTGAAAGTCAGTATTTAAGACGTATTTCGCTTTCAATCTTTAACGAAATATTAAATATTCGGTTTTATTTTCACTTTCGTTCTTCCCACTTAAGTCAATCAAAGAGTAATAGTTAGAAAGACAACAAATGCAACTAAATTGGGGTACAAAATAATGTTCGTTAAGATAGCTGCAAATTTCAGCACTTCCTTAAAACAAAATTAGTTGGATACACATTGAATAAAATACAGCAAAACTACGCAAAAAACATGTGAACTCGGATAAGGTGCAATTATTGTTTCAAAACTAATTCCACAAATGTTCTTTCCACTAAATCGGCTCAAAGCTGAAAAAACAAAACATTCCGCTCTCCAAACACTATCTTATGCACTGTTTGTTTTGTACCATTTAATACAAATTATTTAATTTAAAATAAATTCTCCTAAAATTGCTAAGCAAATACTGCAGTTGAACAAATTTGATATTTCTTCTTTAAATATTTTCTTATCTAAGTCAAGGATTAGGTTTCATAGCTGTGTTTAGAGTAACGATAAAAACTACTTAAAACCCGAAATCAAATTTTTTTTTATTTATCTTAGATCGTAATTAAAGCTATGTTTCATCCATATAGCTTTCATACCAACTATTCGTGTACGTTACATGTAATTTATTTTAATATACTCTGAAAAATGTATCGTCTATGTTTTATATACAACATGCTACTATTATTTATATAAAGCCCTTAAATCTGATATCAGTACTTAAAAACCAAATTATTCTGCATTCTATGTATCAGGGTTGTTATTGCATTTAAAGTGTAACTCAACATCTATAAATCAAAAAACATAACCAATCTTGTCTTGCGGAAAACGTGGAACAACATACAACGTCCTGTACTTAATTACACTCAACTAATTCTTTAGACATTAAGTTAAATACAACATAATCATTGTTACAGAATATCAATCATACTAAAATTCAAATCTTGAAGAGAATGGTTATGCCTCGACTAAAACTTTAAAAGCATTTAAACAAAATGTTGGTAGTTACATTTAAACGAGAGAAAATTCTATTCTCGCTCTTTCACAATTCTTGTGTGTATACACTCTAATCAGTGACCTTATCCCTACTAACGTCACTTAGAATTTAATAAAAAAAAAATTTCTAACGTTAATTAAATACTGCAGTAGAATGACTATGAAATCTTTGAAAAGCTCGCAAAATTATTGTAATTTGATACTATCAGTCTATTATACTCCCAATCAGGTAGTCAATACTGTTAAGATTGGAAAACTCATAGCAATTTTACTAAATTTCCTTACCTAATTAAAGGATTTTGTTTTGTAACTGCAGCTAAAGTAATTTCAATGCTAAAATCTACTTAAGACCCGACTTGAAAAATATTTTATTTATTTTAGATTGTAATAGGAACTGTTTTTGTCCCCCTAACTTTCAAGAAAAATATTCATCTTCGTTTCAAAAATATAAAATGAAGTTTCAGTTAATACTGATCTCGAATGACAATTTGCTGAACATGTAATTTATTTTAATGAATCTTGAAATATGTATTGTTAGCCTATTATATACGAGGTGTGTTCAAAAAGTATCGCAAATTTTGTATTTTTTCAAAAATTATTTATTTATTCATGAATATATATTTTGTCCCCTTCAAAGTAATCCCCATGAGATATTATACACTTGTGCCAACATGTTTTCTAATCTTGGAAGCACTTAAAAAAATTATTTTCCTTTATCTTGTTTAGCTCCTCCCTCGATACCATCTTTATCTCATCAATATTAGCGTAGCGTCGTCCTTTCATGGGCCTCTTTAGTTTCGGGAACAAGAAGAAGTCACAGGAGGCCAGATCTGGGGAATATGGTGACTGCGGCATCATTAATGTGTTATTTTTGGCCAAACAGTCGTGCACAAGCAACGATGTGTGAGCAGGGGTGTTATCGTGTTGCAAAAGCCAATTTTTGTTCTTCCACAAATCCGGAAGTTTCTGGCGGATTGCTTCACGCAGGTAATATTCCTTATTGTTCGTTCTACCTTGTGCCAAGAGCTCACGATGCACCACACCCCTGCAATCGAAGACATCGGTAAGCAAAACTTTCACAGTCGACCGAAGTTTTTCAGTCTTGGTTCGTGCGGCAGCTTCCATTGAGATGATTGAGCTTTGGTTTCCACGTAATAACCATAAACCCACGATTCGTTACCAGTTGTGAACATCTAGAGCAAATTTGGGTCGTTGCGGACAGAGTCCAACAGCTCATTAACAATTTTCATGCGAAGCTGTTTTTGGTACGAATTTCGCGGGGACTCGTCTCATGCCCAAATCAATGATAAAAATCGAATGGCAGGAGCCAATTGATATGTCCAGGTCCTCAGCAACTTCTCTAACGGTAATTCAAATATTGGCCAATACCATTTTCTTCACTTCATCAATTTTTTCGTCTGTTGTTGAAGTGCTCGGGCATCCGGCACGCTCTTCGTCGTTCACATTTTCTCGGCCTTCTAAGAACATTTTGTACTACCGATAAACGTTGCTTCGGTCCAAGGTAGCTTCTCCGTATGCCATAGTCAACATTCGGAATGCATCCGCGCACTTAATTTCGTTTTTCACACAAAATTTGATACAGGTTCTTTGATAAATTTTTTTAAATAGGTAAAAATTGAAGAGGAGCCAAAATACGTGCAAGCAAAGCAGCTGAACATTCAAAATGACCGAACTTGCTGGTATAAGTGAGACACATGAGTAAAAAAATATAGAATATCGTATTGGAAAATCATCAAGTGACTAAATGCGCCATTCTCAGCAACATTTAGACCTGTTTTCAAAAGATAAACTGGTGTTTTTGCTTCGATTCATCCCTATTGATGAGACTTGAATATATCACCATGATCCTGATTCAAAACAAGAAGCTACAGAAGCCTTATTCTTCGGCTCGAGGTGATTCAGATGACTTGCATATTAGTAAATATGTCTTCCTATGGATAAGACATAAAGAAAAGTGTATCTTCCTTACGTAATAGTAAATAATGTATTAAAAATAAATTGAAATGAACGCAACCCGACAAACATGTGGTGCGTGTGTTTCCTCTTTGGTTGAAATTTATTGGGCTGTTACCTTTTTTTGCTCGTCTTTATTTCTTTTCAACGATGTTTTTTTATTACTTCATCAGTTTCGTGCCAGATGCTTTAAGCGTAAACAAGAAGGTGATTCTTTAAAAACCGATAAAATTTGTCTGTGTTTGACAGTGGTTCATAACATGTACATGTAATTAATATCTTGGTTACTAATTATGCACCAAAATGCAAGCAAAAACCTATCGCTTATTATTTCTTATATCTACCACCCCATGGGCAACATTACATCCCCAATTAGTAAACAAACTGGGCCATCAATTAAAAATTCAGGATTTAAAAAAGCCAATGCAAGAAGAGTAATTAAATATCATAATAATAAAGATTATTGCAATCATTGAGAAATATGAATAGCTCAAAATTAGGGGGTCTTAAATTATAAGTTTCTGATATAGTTGCAGATTGGATGAATAAATATCCAAGGATTCAACCTGAAACTAAGAAAATATGAAGATATTATATATATATATATATACCAAAATGTTCGGGGTTTAAAGTCAAAAACAAAAGATTTTTATGTTAATTTGTGCAACAGTGACTTTTCTTTTATTTGCTTAACAGAAACATGGCTTGATGACGGGGTTTATGGTGGTGAACTTTTTGGAGACAACTATGTCGTTTTCCGAAGAGACAGAAATGCCCAAAGTTCAAGTAAGGGCCACGGCGGGGGGTCTCTCGTTGCAGTGTCTTCGTGTTTAACTGCCCAGTGTAGGGAGGAGTGGTGTACTAGTGTAGAGGATGTGTGGGTAACAGTTACTACGTCTAATAACATTAAAATAAACATATGTTCTGTCTATATGGTGGGTGATTTGGATGTGGAGCGTTTTCAGATATTTTTTTATAATGTTAATAATTTAATCACAACCAATTCTGATGAAATATTTGTAATTGTTGGGGATTTTAATCTCCCCCATCTTTCCTGGGCGCTGGGTGGTGAACCGGGTGGATTGCTGCCTGGACTTTCTTACGACACAAAATCAACAGTGTTCGTTGATTTCATGGCGCTGAATGATATTCAGCAATTTAACAATGTTACTAACATTAACTCGCGATTGCTGGACTTAGTACTGTCAAATCGACGAATTCTTTGTTTGGGGAGAACTAGTGATCCTTTGGTTGACGAGGACCCCCACCACCCGGCCTTAACTTTTGACCTCCTACTTAAAAGTAATCCCTGTTTGCCGCTGGCGTCCCGGAGGGTTTTTAAATTTAATTTAGCTGATTATAAACTGTTGAATGGGCGAATTGCCGATGTCGATTGGGGAGCGCTCTTTCGGGGCTTGGATGTAGATGGCGCTGTTAGCGCATTTTACGGTGTGCTGAACGATATTGTCACGACTGGGCCAGGGGGTAGCTATACCAGAGTTATGGTAGAGCGGCCAAGTCGAGCGCTAGGTTCTTTGCGAAAAAGAACCCCTGACCAGGATCTTTGGGCATTAGGAAAGGATACACAAAAATAAGCAAATACGAATAAAAGTGATATATTATAATAACATGTTATACTTACATAATTTAACACTAGTAACTTAACGATTTTAGCAATTATTGAATAAACGGAACAAATTGAACTGAGACGTTTCAATTGACTTCAACTGAATCGGACTGAATCTCGATATCAATTCATGCCTCCTGGTTCTCATCGGTTCCTTTTATTCTAGAAAACCGCACCCTTTTTTCCAGCCTTAGCTTAACCCACTTGGGGAAACCGTGCTGAGAAACCACTATCAATGCCTCTTGTCTATTTATCATAATGTGTCGTTACACACTTAAAGAATGCAAAAAATGTATGTGGAACTGGGTCTTGACAATATGAGAGATACGCTTTCTTCTCTAGACGAATTAAGTGACTTGTTCGTATGTGACTGACACAGAAAAAAATTTAACCCCCGATCTAAAATTTTGGACTATCATTAAAAATGGGTCTCTTAATTTTAAACGAAAATTCTAAAAGTAAAATTTTCATATCTGCAGCATTCTTAGTTTTCGAGATTTAAGACATTCAATCTTTACTTTCACCCCCTTAGAAACGGAATTTCAGAAATTCCTCCCTCGGTCTTCGGTGCAGTGGCTTAGGCTAGGCATTGATGAGTTAGTCAGTTAGTCAATTAATCAGAGAGTCAGTCAATCAGTCTATCAGTCAGTCAATTAGGCCATAAATAACTAGCGAGACTCATATTTAAGTGGCCAGACAATGTTGTCAGCTGGTAGTGATTTGTATGCAAAACTCAAAGTAAAAAAAAATCTCTGACATATTTAAGCGTTAATATACGAATGACCAAGCAGCACGATGTTAGTCCAAAACTCGAGAAATACAAGGCGTGCAAGTTTAAAATCATCAATGAGAAGAGGTGATAATCAGAAGGCGCCAGATCTGGTGAATACGGCGGGTGGAGTTCCCAACCAAGCGAAGAAATCGGTTCTTTTACCACTTTGGCTGAATGCGCAGGAGCATTGTCATGCTGAAAAATGACGTCAGTCCCGGAATTGCCTCACTGTATATATAGCAATCAGTCTTTTTTGTATGATGGGAAAATTTAATGGAATATGTAATTTTATCATCTTTCCTTTCAGTGTGCATGTCCGCGGGCAAAATATAGCTACCGGCAAACAGCATATAAATTAGGCCATATTTTAATACATTACATGTACGAAAAGTTAATTTACCGTTCGTGAAATATACTGATATTTTATCTAAAGACCGAAAGGGCAGTCGGCCAAGCGCTTTGTGAAAGACATGTAAATGATCTCACATATCACCGTCGCCGAATCCATGTGTTTTACCCCCCAAAACGCTGACTGCGATGAGTGCAAAAAGCTGAACACGGCTTTTTCATGTAGACCGCCCGCCGAAGGCGCTTTCACCGTCTAAATAATAGACGTTGTACATCTAAATCTTCGACGATCGTTTGAATAGTAAATAAGGCGAGTTTTGCAAGATGAATGAGTGTCATCCAGCTGAAAGAGCCGTATTTTCGCAGACACATCAGTCTTGCGGGGGCGAAATTAGCATGCCATACAGATTTTTCTTCAGCTAACGATTCCAATTTGGGGGCTTCGAACTGATCCCAGCGTCCGTCAAATGTACCTACAGAAGTAGGGCACAGCAGTCTGTTAAATTGCACAAAAATAATAAATCAGTTCCTGCTGTAAATTTTTCTGTCGATCCAAAGGCCATCGAGACAAAAAGTTGGGGCGAGATTCCTCCGCCTGCTTCCCAATACTTTAAGGCAATTGAGAGGTGAATTTAAAGTCTTTTATCAGTCGCTCCGCGGCAGACGTTCGCCCTATTATGCATTCAAAAACCGAAACGCTCGAATCTTGGAATACGCTGTAAACTTGCCCTCGACGAGACTCATCATCAAAGGTTATTGTACGCTCAGGTTTTCAGCCATCAAAATGATTATGCTTTCTATAGCTCTCTGTTCTTAAATCGTCCATAAAATTTTACCTTTTACGATCGGGCAAATTGTAAAATAATAATAGCGCATAAAATATGCACTCCGGCACAAAGAAATTTGCGATGCGGGGCGTAATTCCCCATTACGGTATCGTAAAATATTTGAGTAGTTGCCGAGGAAAGTTTGGACTTGACTTTTATAAATGATGGAGGCGAAGCCGTTTCATATTCGTCTCATTGAGGGTTGTAATATATGATTCTCATGAATAAAATAACATTGCTAGTTTCTAAAAGTTGTTTCATCAACTACAAACTACAAAATATAGGCGCTGCGATATGTTATAAATCTAATATTCTTGTAATTTTCGGACCTTACCAGTAAAATATGGTATTTACTGTTTGTCACCAGTGTGAACACAGACCTTATAATGATGTTTCCAACGTGATTTATATTATGATGAATTTTTAATTTCAAGAAACAAATGCTTTTCCGTTAATGAGAATTTTTGTCCGACTTTAGCCTCTCTGTCTAAACTACTTTCATATCGACAGCGTGTATGAATATCCACTTTAAACAATATGGAGTGCCTCCAGTCAAAATTCCTGACAAGACAATTTGGTTGATCGATAGATTGTTTTGTTCTCTATACATTGGTGCTGTTTTTCCCAAATTACAGTATATATCCTCTTTTCAACTTATTACTTATTACAAACCTTCAAAGCAAAGACCTATTGTGAGGAAATCAACGCAATGTACCAAAAATTGCACCAGTAGCAGTTGGCGCTGGTCAACAAAGACCGCCGATCTTGCTCCACGACAACGCCCGTCCGCACGTTTCACAAATCATCCTCCGAAAAATTAAATAAAATGAGCGTCCAAGCTCTGCCGCACCCACCATACTCCCCAGACTCACACCAAGTGACTGCCGTAATTCCCAGATCTCTCGCCAATCGATTACTATCTTATCAAGCCTTTCGATAACTTTCTCGGCCGCAGAACCTTTGTCTATCAAGACCAGACAAAAACGACCTTCATTAACTTCATCGAATCCCGAGTATCCAGTTTATTTGCAGTCGAAATAAAACATCTTGAAAAATTTTTTTATACCGACGGAATTAATCGACTTGTGTTACGTTGCCAAAAGTACACTAGTTAACTATTACGGAAGTTAACGCAAGTTTTTAAAAAGGAGAACAAAATAAAATCGTTTTTAAACAATATAAATAAATAAAAGTCTCTTTTTGTATGAAATAAATAACAAATTCTTGAATGTATAATAAAGTTTATTTTTAAAATATTTTGGAGAATAATTCTATGCACTTGTACTGCGAGTATAACAACTCTTCTGTTATACATTGATTTTGAGTATAAGTGAGTATAAGTGAATATAATGTTTCTACTACGTCACTACTGTTTATTAGGTTTTCAAAAATTCTTTTATACTCTTGGCTTGGGTAGCCAGGTCCGTGTTTAACTACTTTAGGGGTAACCTAAAGGTACTTCTTTAACTCACTGATTCAAATGATGCTTATTTCGATTAAATTGAATTTGTAATAACTAAAACAATGTAGCTTAACGTAGACTCAACTCAATCTGATTTCCGTTATTTTCTTACCCATCATCGAATCTCAGCGCAAAAATATTATTAATCTAATCTTGTAACATCTTCAGAACGTGTATGCTGTGCCTTCGGCACAGCCGCTTCGAGCTTCGCTCTTCAGTTAAGAACGTCAACCTAAGCTTCTAACATCTAGAATATATTCCGCTGCCAAGACCGTCAACTTAAGCTTATAACTTTTAGTTTCTAATACTCAACTCAATTCGATTTTCTTTATTCTATTGAACCGTAAACTAACATCGAATCTCGGCACAAAAATATAATCAATCTAGCAAGTAAACCTATCTTCTCACATCGTTAGTACGTGTAAGCTGCGCCTTCGGCACAGCCGCTTCGAGCTTCGCTTTTCAGTTAAGAACGTCAACCTAAGCTTCTAACATCTAGAATACATTCCGCTCTTAAGACCGTCAACTTAAGCTTCTAACCAAGCAAACTCAATCTAATTTTCTTTTGAATCGTAAGCTACCATCGAATCTCGACATAAAATACGATTAATCCAACAAGTTAACCTATTCAAAACGTATACCAAGATCTAAAAGCATTCCGATCTAAGAGACTCAACCTAAGCTTCTAACTTTTAAAAATATTCCGATGTTAAAGGTGCCAACTTTTTTCTAAAAGTTTTCTATAACTCAACTCAATCAATAAAAATATTACAATCCAAAAAGTTAACCTATCTTTTAATATCTGCAAAACGTATGAGCTGCGCCTTCGGTGCAGCCGCTTCGAGCTTCGCTCTTCAATAAAGAACGTCAACCTAAGGTTCTGACATCCAGAAACAGTTCGCTGTTAATGAAGACCAAAATACTTCGATTTATTAACACGCGCAGCAATCTTGTTGTCGAAATATATTTCTTGAAGGCTCATTAATACAAGGTTTGTTCACATTTTTAGCAACAGAATACTTCTGGATGATAGAAGCTAAAGTCGACGCTTTTAATTGAAGAGCGAAGCACGAAGCGGCTGCGCCGAAGGCGCAGCTACGACGTAGGTATTGGAAGATACCTTCTCTTTCTTGATTAATCAAAGTTTTGGATTTAAATTTGGATCAAAATATATTTCTTGAAGGCTCATTAATACAAGGTTTGTTCACATTTTTAGTAACAGAATACTTCTAGATGTTAGAAGCTTAGGTTGGCGCTCTTATTTGAAGAGCGAAGCTCGAATCGGCTGCGCCAAAGGCGCAGCTTGGACGTTTTGAAGATTTTAGAATATGACATGTCTTTCTTGATTAATCAAAGTTTTGGATCTAAGTTCAATTGGAGTTCAAAAGGTTTTCATGTAGTGAAAGTTTTCATTTTTCAATTTATACGTTGTTAAAGCTAATTTTACAATGTTTATAGTAACCCAGAATCGAGCGTCGCTCTTCAATTAAAAGCGTCAACTTAAGCTTCTAACGATCAGAAACATTCCAATGTTAAATTCACCAACTTGAGTTTGTAATGCTCAACTAAATCGAATATTCTTCATTTTTTTAAATCCTAAACTACTATCGAATGTCGACAAGAAAATATAATTAATCCAACAAGTTAATCTATCTCCTAACATCTTCAGTACATGTAAGCTGCACCTTCGCCGCAGCCGATTCAAGCTTCGCTCTTCATTTAAGAGCATCAACCTAAATTTCTAACATCCAGAAACATCCCGATGTTAAAATCACCAACCTGAGTTTCTAACACCCAACTCAATCTGATTTTCTTTATTCTTTCAAATCATAAACTACTATCTAATCTCGGCACAAAAATATGATCAACAGAGTAAGTAAACCTACCTTCTAACAACTTCAGTACGTGTAAGCTGCGCCTTCGGCGCAGCCGCTCCGAGCTTCGCTCTTCAATTAAAAGCGTCAACTTAAGCTTCTAACGATCAGAAACATTCCAATGTTAAATTCACCAACTTGAGCTTGTAATGCTCAACTAAATCGAATATTCTTTATTTTTTTGAATCGTAAACTACCATCGAATCTTAGCATGTTTAATCCAGAAAGTTACTTTATCTTCTAACATTTTCAAAATGTGTGAGCTGCGCCTTCGGCGCAGCCGCTTCGAGCTTCGCTCTTCAGCTAAGAGCGTCAACTTAAGGTTTTAACCTTCAAAAACATTCCGCTATTAAGAGCGTCAACAAACCTTTCAATAAATTACTCTAAAAGAATTGTATTGGCAATAGTATTGCCTCATGTTATAGTCATTATGGTGTATAATAAAAGATCTTAGTAAACGCTCTTCATAGTGGAATGGTTTTGGTTGTTAGAAGCTTAGATTGACGCTTTTAGAAGCGATATGTTGCTAAAAGTTAGAAATGTAGGTTGAAGCTCTTAATTGAAGAGCGAAGCTCGAATCAGCTGCGCCGAAGGCGCAGCTCTCACGTTTTAAAAATGTTAGAAGATAGATTTACTTTCTGGATCAATCATATTTTTGTATCGCGATTCAATTGGAGTTTTCAAAAGGATTTGTGCAGCTAAACTTCAGCTTCCGGTTTTTCAATTCACACGCATCCACTTGATAAGATATAGTTATCTTACAATGTTTAGCATTTCTATAGTAAGTTTGAAAACATTTTAGCCCAAGGTCTAAAAAAAGTTGAGTTTTCAATATTATAGCCAAGTTTGCATTTTTATACTCATAGTTTAGCTAAACCTCAGTTTGCGTACCTCAAAATTTCTGAATATTACATTATTATTTATTTTATTTATTTCTGTCCATTTTAACAGTAACGCGTTTTATATTTTTTAAGGCAATAATATTTTTAAATCGACATTCGATTGTAGACCACGATTCAAAAAAATAAGCAAAATCAGATTGAATTAAGAAGTCGTCTTAAATGAGTTGTATCTAGCAAAATTATATCCCCAAAGGACGTAATAACAAATTACAAGCAAAGTTAACGGTCGCACTTTTAAATCTTTTCAAAAACAATTAGTTACAAAATGTTACTCAACTCAATCTGATTTTCTTTATTCTTTTGAATCGTAACGTACCATCGGATCTCGACTTAAAAATAAGATTAATCCAGCAAGTTATCCTATCTTCTAACTTCTTCAAAACGTGTAAACTGCGCCTTCGGCGCAGCCGCTTCGAGCTTCGCTCTTCAGTTAAGAACGTCAACCTAAATTTCTAACATACAAAAATATTTCGCTTTTAAAATCGCCAATGAAGACCATAATATATCTATTTATTAACAGGTGAAGCAATGTTTATATATTTTTTCACGGCTCATTAAATGCAATGATTTTTTACAGTTTAGTAACAGGATGCGTTTAGATGTTAAAAGCTTAGGTTGACGCTCTTATTTGAAGAGCGAAGCTCGAATAGGCTGCGCCGAAGGCGCAGCTTAGATTTTTTGAAGATGTTAGAATATGACTTGTCTTTCTTGATTAAGATTAAGATTTTCAAAACGTATGTACTATGCCTTCGGCGCAGTCGCTTAGACCTTCGCTCTTCAGTTGAGTGTCAACCTATGCTTCTAACTTCTAATATTTCGATGTTAAAAGCGCCAATTTGAGCTTCCAATTTTCTTTATTTTTTTGAATCGTAACGTACCATCGCATCTCGACATAAAATACGATTAATCCAAGAAGTTAACCTATTCAAAACGTATAAGCTGCGCCTTCGGCGCAGCCACTTCGACCTTCGCTCTTCAGTTAAGAACGTCAACATAAGTTACTAAGATCCAGAAGCATTCCGATCTTAAGAGGCTCAACCTAAGCTTCTAACTATCAAAAATATTCCGATGTTAAAGGTGCCAACTTTTTTCTATAAGTTTTCTAAAACAATCAATAAAAATATGATTGATCCAAAAAATTAACCTATCTTTTAATATCTTCAAAACGTATGAGCTGCGTCTTCGGCGCAGCCGCTTCGAGCTTCGCTCTTCAATAAAGAGCGTCAACCTAAGTTTCTGACATTCAGAAGCATTTCGCTGTTAATGAAGACCATAATACTTCCATTTATTAACACGCGCAGCGATCTTGTTGTCGAAGTATATTTCTTGAAAGCTCATTAATACAAGGTTTGTTCACATTTTTAGCAACAGAATACTTCTGGATAATAGAAACTAAAGTCGACGCATTTAATTGAAGAGCGAAGCTCGAAGCGGCTGCGTCGAAGGCGCAGCTACGACGTAGGTATTAGAAGATACTTTCTCTTTCTTGATTAATCAAAGTTTTGGATCTAAATTTGGATCTAAATATATTTCTTGAAGGCTCATTGATACAAGGTTTGTTCACATTTTTAGTAACGGAATACTTATGGACGATAGAAGCTAAAGTCGACGCTTTTAATTGAAGAGCGAAGCTCGAAGCGGCTGCGCCGAAGGCGCAGCTTCGATATAGGTATTAGAAGATAACTTCCCTTTCTTGATTAATCAAAGTTTTGGATCTAAATTCGATTGGAGTTCAAAAAGGTTTTCATGTAGTCAAAGTTTCGATTTGTCAATTTACACCTAACTACTTGTTAGAGCTAATTTTATAATGTCACTTTGGCAAGATTTTTATACCAAGGTCTACTAAAAATTGAGGTTTTAAAATTTTCTCCGATTGTGTAGAAACTTTGTATTTGTCAGTTTTTCGTGATATTTAAGAAGAGCATAAAATGTCAATCCAATAGCTTAATTTTAAATACTTCTTTAGTTGGAAAAATTTAAAAACTGTGTAAGCAAACAAGTACTTTCAGTGGTCCTATATTCTTTAAAAGTTGATACAGATTTTGGGATATCTGTATGCCAAATTGTACTGCAATCAATCAATCGGTTTATTTATCGTGTTTAAATACACACACACAGTCGTGCCAAAAATAGTCAAATTTGGGATTCAGGGGCACTCAAAACGTGTAAATTCGTCAAAATCTCGAGGTCGAACTTTTACATGATCGCAAATACCTTCCCTTTACTGTACTATGTATAGGAGTATAAAAAATGATCTTTTAAAATTGCAGGTCGAATTTAGTAATTAGAAATTAGGACTTAAAGAGCTGCATCGAATTCTGCAATTTCAAACTAATCGTCGCCCTCTAATGATCGGAGCTACGTTACAAACTTTCCAACAATGGTCATATTAATTGGAGGCAGCCACTGGGCGTATATCATTTAGCAGTGACGGTTTTCAAGTAAACATAGAGAAACCCGCCGAAGGCCTGACCTTTGGTAGCGGATGCTGGGGCTTGAAGAGGCGCATTACTGCCCTTTGATGTTACTTCGACTGATAGAGATAGAAACCTTGATAACGTTGGGAAGGGTCGAACGTAATCTGTCACCGGACAATATTCTTCGGCCTGTTTTGCGGGAACGAAAATAATTGAATGCCCGACGGTTGATAAAATCAGCCGGACAAGTTCGAGTCGATTTTTTGGCGGCTCGGGACTGAATTATTCCGCCCGAGAGAAAGATTTTTCAGAAAGTTTACTTGAACATCGATCCGGCGAAAGTTGAGATAAGACGCTGGAACTGGATTAGAATTGGAAAGTCTCGACTTCAAGTTTCAGTTTTTACTCTCGTGCAAGGAAGATCAAAGTCGGAATTATTCACTTTACGCGGTTGAATAAACTTGAATACATCCGTGGACCAATTCTATTGCTTGGAGTCTCCTTTTGAAAATAGTCGGTTTTTTACCATCGCAAAGTTTAGTTGATGCTTAACTTGCCTGTTGCGCTAAAATCTTGTATAATATTTATGTTGCCCTGAGCTGTTGGAGCCTGTTGAATTAATTTGAGAGCCTTTGCGGATACTTTACTTTGTAGTCCAGAATTTTAGGCAATTAATTGTAGACCCGTTTTGTTCTGGTGGTGAGTCGCAAGGCGCAAGTAATACATTTCCTCTTTAATAACCGTTTTTGATTGAAAAATTTAATGTCTCTTTAGCTGAGAAACGTATCCCTTGATGCCTGTTATTATGTTAATGTGCTGTATATGACCTTAAGATTTCCATAAACTTAGTTCTTCAACTTGAAAACTTGATTTAATAAATGATACGCTGATAGAAAAGAGGAATAATTTAGAATTATTGCTTTAAATGCAAGACTAGACGTCAGTTAGCATAAATGTGCATTCGACAAACAAATCGACTTTCAACGGTGGTAACTCCTCTCCCCGCAAGAATATCGAAACGAAGCAGGCACTATCGCAATCAAGTGGTCCCAAATCGATGGCGGTGGTTATCTTTTGAAACTATGAGAATTTTGATGTTTTCGAAAAATGGCGCTATAGCCCAAACCGTGGCACCTATCGAAGCGAAACAAGCAACATCGGATAGACAATGTCTCGCCCAATCCTCTGATGGCAGTAAAGTCGATTTCTGACGACAAAATTTTTTGACAAAATTTACGACCCTTGGGGTAGAAAAAAGTAGTGAATTTTTAGGCTCGGTGAGAAAAAAATTCGTAGTGACCGTACGGAGAAAACTAGGGTCGCGATTTTGGCACCGTTCGATTCGTCTCGATGGGCTGCATTCAACAAGTGCCCGCAGAAATAACTGGGTCGAAAAACAAGTGAAGAACGGGGCCCGAAAGGTTGGCTTTCAGAAAACAGTTTTTCCCACTTTTTTCCATGCGCTTGGTCCTAGCTCGAATTTCGTTGCACCATTCATCTTCTCTCGTCGATATCTCGTTATAATTATTTTATGTTCAACCTCGTAAAACCAACGATAACCGAGATATTCGCGGCCGGTCGAAAATCGCGAAAAAAATTGCGATTTTGCGAAACTTTGGCGCGCTCTAGCAGGCGTCACCGGCAACGTAGCGAGCTCCGGTTTGAAAATTATGAATTAGAACGCAAAATTCAATAAATCGGTGCAAAATTCTCAGCCCTAGCAGAACTTTTGAGGATTTCTAGATTTTCATGTTGGGAATTTTTCCTAATTTCACAGACATTACTCTCCAGCCCAAACAGCAGCAAATAGGGGAGGGGCACATGCAGCCATGGATGGACAACGTCCCACTGCGTCCATCAATGCCAGTTAGAGTCGGTTTCGGACGAAAACAATTTTTGAAGGAAAAATTTGCGACTCCTGCGGTAGGAAAAATTCAAGAATGTTTAGGCTCGATGAGAAAACAATTCATAACGACCGAACGGAAAGCGCTAGGACAGCGATTCTAGTACTTTTGGATTTGTCTTGACAAGACGCATCCAACGACACTACTTAGAAGCTGCTGGCTTAAAAAACAAGCGAGCTACGAGGCCCGGATGGTCGACCATCGGCAAACAGTTTTTCCCACTTTTTTTCCATGCGCTTGGTCCTAGCTCAAATTTCGTTGTACCAATGATCTTATCTCGTCAATATCTCATTATAATTATTTTATGTTCGACCTCGTAAAACCAACGATAATCGAGATATTCGCAACCGGTCGAAAATCGCGAAAAAATGGCGATTTTGCGAAACTTTGGCGCGCTCTAGCGGCCGTCACAGGCGATGTAGAGAGCTCCGGTTAAAAAATTCTGAAACAGGATGCAAAATGCAATAGATCGGTGGAAAATTCGCAACTGTAGGACGACTATGAAAAATTTTCATATTTTCGCTTTTGTAAGGGGCAATTGCACTGGTTACGAAACGTTCGAATTTGGGCGACCGCGTTGCGGAGCGCAGATTTTGGCATCGTTGGATTACTCCTGTTGCCACAAATCTGATGGTGCAAAAATCGTCGCGATCGGACGACAACCTCGGCCTCCAGAGGTCACCGAAGTTAGCGGTTCGAGAGGTTGGATATTTCCGGTCGCGCACCGATTTTTGGCGATTTGTGGGCCTCTCGATCGTCCCAGAGCCATAGTGTTGGATATTTAAATTCGTCTCTACGAGAAGGACCCAACGGCGCCCCCACGACCCTCCACGCCAACTTTCGTTGAATGTTTTAGTTTTTGGGGTCAAAATGGGAAAGTCCTAAAACGGCCGTATCTCGGCTTCCGGTGAGAATTTTGAGACGAAACTTGCACCGTTGTAATCGCGAGGTCCGAAAGGTCCGACTCAATTGGTTAGTTTGCGAGAACTCGCGAATTTATATAAATATCATAAAAATCGTCCTCCAGCCCGAACCGCTGCAGATAGAGAGGAACCGTAACCACCGTCGGACAGACAACGTCCCACCCCATTTATCGATGCCGGTTAGAGTCCATTTTGCGAGAAAAATGTTTTTGTTAAAAAAATCGAAAAAAGTTGTACCCCCGAGAATTGATGAAATTTCAGGATTTTCGGGCTTCATCAGAAAAAAATTCATAGCGTCCGAACAAAAAATGCTAAAGTTATGATTATAGTATCGTTGGATTTGTCTCGTCAAGGTGCATCCAACGACACTACTTAGAAGTGACTGGCTTGAAAAAAAAGCGAGCTACGGGCTCCGGAAGGTCGACCGTCGGCAAACAGTTTTTACCACTTTTTTTCCATACGCTTGGTCCTAGCTCGAATTTCGTTGCTCCAATGATCTTATCTTGTCAATATCTAGTTATAATTATCTTATGTTCGACCTCGTAAAACCAACGATAACCGAGATATCGGCGACCGGTCGAAAATCGCGAAAAAAATTGCGATTTTGCGAAACTTTGGCGCGCTCTAGCGGCCGTCACAGGCGACGTAGAGAGCTCCGGTTTGAATTCTGAATCAGGATGCAAAATGCAATAGATAAGCGTAAAACTCGCAGCTTTAGGGTGACTATTAGTAATTTTGATGTTTTCGCATTTGTAAGGGGCAATTGCACCAATTACGAAACGTTCGAATTCGGCCGACCGCGTCGCGGAGAGGCGTTTTTGGTATCGTTGGATTCGTTTCGCGGCCGCGAATCTAACGGTGCTAAAATCGTTGCGCTCGGACGCGAGCAGCGCCCTCCAGGCGCCGCCAAAGTTGCCGCTTGATGACGAGCGTTTCGGCCGCCGAGTCGTATGTTGCTGTAATCTTCGCCAAACACCTCCCAAGCACATTTGATGTGAATGAAATCTTTAGGATCGTTATATCTGACCATAAACCTTTCTTCAACTACGGTATTAGCGTAATGGTAACTAGGTCCCGGGATAATAAAATTATTTTATGGCCGTATTAACCTGTATAATCAAAACCTATATTATCACAAGTTCTAGTAGATAATTTCCTGGCGCCCAATTAGTTATGGTTGACATATTTGAAACACCCACTGCGACACTCTGCTGTATTCATGTGCTCATTAACCTATGTTTGTTGTAAATTTCTCAATTACGATTGTGCCCTCGTTTGTGTAAATTCTGCCAAACATTCGCGCGGTCTTATTAGCGCGAATTATCGAAGTGAATTAGTAAATTGTATCCGCAGTGCAGCTGATCATGACGCTAATACAATATGTCTGATTAAAATTTCCATTCCAGCAAGGATGTCCGACTGCCTATTCAGTTACAAAGAGCCATGGCCGCCGAAGCCGAAGCAGCCAGGGAAGCCAGAGCCAAGGTGATCGCCGCCGAGGGTGAACAGAAGGCCTCCAGGGCCCTGAGAGAAGCATCTGAAGTAATCGGGGACTCCCCAGCCGCTCTGCAACTTCGCTATTTACAGGTAAATTAGTTTTCCATCAAGTCTTCGCTGTCGCATGCAATCACCAGAGTCTCGAGTTCGTTGTTTCGCATGAAAAACTGCCACGTATATATGCATCATAAATTGTTTTTGTTGCTTTTCACATAATAGAATTTTCGCCCCAAACCAGGTCCCCGTATCCCATCGTATGTTTATATTGTATTCGTTAAACCAGTTTTCAATTCCAACGTGAAAAATGATGAAATAACTCGGTAAAAGCTTTTGCTTAAAAACAGGTTTTTTGAAGTGCGATTGCGAAACGCTAAAAGCTCAACAGATCTTATTTTCTTGGTAAATATAAACGATTTTGCGCCGGCGAAATTGCTCGCGCTTTCCGATGGAATAGTGAAACATAAAGGGGCTTTCTTTTTGAGTTCGCTGAATGTTTAATGCGAGAAACGGTTTTCCTGGCAGCTCTGGAACTTTGTTTACAAACAAGAACATTCTTGGGGCCGGGGCGAAAGTAATATTGCTGTTTACGGGGCGAATTTAAAAGAGATTAGCGCAGGTAAATCTGAATTGTAAAAACGAGGGGAGTATCTAAATCGCGCGCAGCTGACTCTATCAAAAACCAAACGTCTCAAATCGCTTGGTTCGTGCCCGAATTCGACCCTTTCGAGTTAAATTTGTATTTATTTTCTCTCACTTGAGGACGGCGTGAAAAACTCGATCAAATCTGCTCTTGCATGAGCGAGTTGGGCATGCTTGTAAACATGTGCTTAACAATTCCGCTGGAATTCTATGCACGCCTTGATATCCAGCTTTTGCAGTTTCCCTTCATTCTTTCTTCGTCGACAGCCCGTGATAATAGATATTTTGTTTCTGTGCGTACTCAGCGCGCACAACGAGAATAGAATTAAGCACGAAATGGAGCCAATTTTGCTTTCCGCGCGAGATGTAGTGGCAATTCCGGAGAAATACAACAATAGTCACGCTTTTGGGGCAACAAAAGTTTAGTGGGGTGTTGTGTTTCTCGGGGTTGATGGGAGAACTCGAGGTGAGCACCTCGGCGTAAGGATCTCAACCGACGTACCAATTAGAAGACCGTGTGCCTTCAATAATAGATGAGACTGGAATAGCAGAGCGGACCGGAAGCTGCACTTTCTGGGCCCCAGTCTGGGGAGTAATTACGAAGATAAACAATAGCGAGATTTGGTTTGTGTCTGAATGAAGGCCGTGTTTGTCTCAGTTTTCCACTCCGGATTGTGGCTGACTCGAGGGCGGCGAAAAAAATATTCTCACATCCGCTACCGAATGCGGGCAAGTTTTGAATTTATACGCGAGGGTGAAAATGTAGTAAGGAAAGCGATGACCCGATCCAATCTTTTTTGTGGGCGCTTCGTGAATTCTTTCGGCTTTCCATCTGAGGACATATGTCGGTTATCCGTGGGATATTTGTCAGGCAAACTGTGATATACATTTACTTAGGGCATGGCAAAGAACGATCGAGCATATATAATGTGTATCTAGGAAATGCTTTGAAATGACATCGTTTGCAGAAGCAAGAGAGAGAGAGAGAGAGAGAGATTTTTATCGGCAGAATGTTGATACGGCAAACAATGTGGCAAGGCTGCAAAAATACTTCGAATTGACCGATCAAAGTAAAAAAATGTTGCAAGTGTCAACAAGCAGGCCACTATTAAACTCAGTGCCCACAAATGAAGGAAAAGCCAGTTAATGCATTCAGTGCAGTCTTAGCGGCAATTTCAGTAACGATGATTAGTTCATTAATTCTGGAACTAACACTCATATGATGATAAGTTAGGATATACTAAAAAATAAGTCTCGAAACAACGGGGATTATGGTTCAACAACTACTACTCTGACCAAAAGTAAGGTGAATTTGTTTATAAAATGTAAATTCTTTATTTATTCTTCCAAATCAATTTCACCCCCTCCCCTCCCCCCCCGTCCGATAAAACGCACTTTTACCAACGCTTTTTCCACTCTTTGAAACAGTCGGAATAGTCTTCTTCCGGTAAACCTTCTTCGATTCGGTTGTTATCTCCTCAATCGTATCAAAACGGTATCCCCGCATTGGCCTTTTAAGTTTGTTGAATAGCCAGAAGTCGCACGGAGCCAAATCAGGTGAATACGGTGGTTGCGGAACGATATGAGTCGAGGTTTTGGCAAAAAAGTCGCGGTGAACCAATGCAGTATGCCATGGTGCATTTGGCACCAATCGAGACTTGACGCGTTTGAGACCCAAAAATCCTTCAAAATGGTTTGAGCTGAGACAGATAATATTCCAACACTTCACATTAACGCGAGTCATATTTTGCCACCCGCAGTTTTTGTAAGCGATGTAAAATTTAAAGTGAGGTAAGTTTTCGCGTATCGTTAAAATCCCTGATGGGAAGGAATTATCGGTCAAAACTTGGACCAGATCTCGGCCAATCGTGAGTCCTTGCTCCCAAGTCTTAGTATGAGCATCGGGCAAGCCATGACCTGAGCCTGGAATTATAAAATAACGCCCAAGCCTTGGAATCAAAAGTCCAGCCTGGGTATAAGCCCTGAACCGAGCCTAGGAAAGCCATAAATCAGGCTAGAGCCAAGCCTTGGGAAATTGAAAAGTAAACTAAGTCTGGATCGCGGAAGAGTCAAAAATTTGGCTGGTGTCAAGCCTTGTGAAACCAAAAATTAGTCAAAGACTGCGTCTTGCTGCGCAGTCTGATCTCAATACGACTGGAGACTTGAGTGTTAATGAGAGTGTGCATAACTCAGCTCATAGACACGGCGTATAAATTAAGAGGAATCGGCTGCATCATAAAAAGTGATGGATATGAGCGAATATGTTGGTAGTACTGGAAGAGGAAGCACATTTTTATCGGAGAAATATTAACAATGGAAACAACGTAGAAAGGTTGGCAAAATTGTAAAAACGTCGATTGACTGGTCAAAGTAGTAAAATGTTGCAAATGTCAGCAAGCAGGTCACTATTAAAACCAGTGCCATCAAAAGAAGGAAAAGTCCGTTGATGCATTCAGTGCAGTCTTAGCGGCAGTTTCAGTAAAGACGAATCAAATCTGGTGAATACGGCGGTTGCAGAACGATATAAGTAGAGTTTTTGGCAAAAAAGTCGCGAAAAACCAATCCAGCAGAACATGGTGTATTTGGGCCAATTGAGATTTGACGCGTTTGAGACAGAAAAAATCCTTCAAAATGGTTTGGGCTGAGCCAACACTATCAGCGAGGTCTCTAGTTGTCAATCTGCGATTTTCAAGCGCCAAATCTTTGAGTTTTTGGACGGGGCACTCGCCGGTAGACGTTGATGGTCGTCCTGAGCGCGGTTCGTCTTCAACGCGTTCTCGACCCGCTTTGTACTCATTGTAGCACTTATAAACGTTTTGTTGTGCCATAGTTTGATCAGCAAAGGCCTTTCGCAACATTTTTAATGTATCTACAAAAGAATATTCATTTCACAAACAAAATTTGATGCTCAGCAAAATCACCCATTGTAAATTTAGAAGAACTTTTTTTTGGTTGTTTACAAAAACACGTCTAACTCGGAAATAATTAAAGCTTTTGACAAACAGACGCTTGGCAAATGTTATAGACAGTCCTAGCAACATAGGAACAAAAAAATGTACCTGCCTTCCTAATGCCCGGAAGTTTTAAATGACAATTTCACCTTACTTTTTGATCATAGTCTAGTATATTAGTGTTGTGATCTGGAGATTATGACTGTTGTTGAGAATTTAGACCACGTTATTATTGTCAAGGATGAATACCAGGGTTTAGCAGCAACATGTTGTCTGTCGGCCAGCTGAGAAAGCATGCTAACAAAATCAGTTTTCTAAAAGAACAAGGCTAAACCAGATATCGACAGAATTAGTTGATTGGCAGAGCTCAGTTGGTGAAAAGAATGCACAGACAACACTAAGTGTGCATGAGTGTGAGCATCTTCAGCTGCAAAAACCTCAGATATAAGGTGGCACAGAAGCCTAGGTTATATGGACAGCACAAACAGGAAGCATTGACGAATGGTGCAGGAGAAGCTAAGTAGAGCCAATTTTTTTCCACGCAGCAGTCGCAGAATTGAGAGCATCCTCGCGATTGTGCATGCAGACGAGTGTGGCCTACTGGAAACCAGGTCAATTGAATCATCCAGATATTTCCTGCCATTTGCTATGTTTATATCAGGGTGTCATTGGTCTATTTGTTAAAGACTTAGAGCTCTTACTTGCTCCAAGGAGTTCAAGAGCATGGTCGAAAAACAATTGAATTCTAGATTCTAAGAACTAAGGACTGAGAATGGCGCAGAATTTTGTCTAAATCAAATGGAGACTCTGTTGAAACAAAATGACATAATTCATCGATGAACTAATCCTTATGGTGCGGAACAGAAAGGGATGGGTGCACTGTTCAACCCAACTATATTTGAAAAAGGCAAAATGTCTATTGCACGATGCTTAGTTAGGAAAACAGTTTTGGGCAGAAGCAGTTTGCACAGGTGATTATTTAACAAATTCAGGATTGAATGAGAAGACTCTTTATTAGCTTTAGACTGATCGAAAACTAAATATGAGTATTCGGTGGTTCGGTACTGCAAGAATGACATGTAGAGATCTTACCAATATGAAGCCAGCTGATGCAAGCAGTTGTTAAAGACAAACCAGAAACATCAGCAAGACTTAGACAGCTCTGACTCAGATCTGTCTGTTAGTACAGTAATATCAAAGCATGGTAGTACCAATGTGGAAGAGGAGGCACATGTTAGCAGCTCTTTAGACGAGATTTTTGATACTAAACCATTGACTGAGTTGAAGAATATTACTAAGATAACTTTAACCATCAACAGAAGTAAGAGAAAGTAAGACTTGATTGGCAAACAATATGTGTATTGACGCAGATTTCAATGTGTATGAAGACCTGATATCATACGAGGAGGCTGTAAGTGATCCAGAATTGCAAGAATTACAAGATGAATTTGCTGGGGATTATAGAAAACTCAACTCCACCAGCAAAATGGAAGCACGTGACCTGACTGAAGACAACTCGTACAATGGGTTGCAATTAAATAGTTAAAAGACACCGCAGATGGCATTTTGTAGATCGAATTCTAGCTGGTGATGAAAAATAAATGTGCTGCGATAACACCAATGGCAAAGAAGTATAGGTTCATGAGGGGAACCATCCACAGCAACAACAAAACCAAACATTAATGGAAATAAGGTTGTGATCTGCTGAAGCCGAATGAAATACTGATGGATGAAACCAAAAACAATTGATAGACTCGAGTCAAGCATTGAACAAAAGACATCCTGCCCAAGCCAACAAACAACGTAAAGAGATTTCGGCTCACGACAAAGCTCGGCCACAAGTTGCAAAACAGTTCACCAGATTCTACTCGGTCGGATTATTATTTGTTCCGATCAAAGCTAAACGACACTCAAGATCAGCCATTCAGAAAACACAAAAATACGCCCGGAGAATGAATCGCAACAAAATACCAATGATGGAAACCATAAATTGCCAGAAAGATGGTAGAAACTCATAGTGAATGACGTTGATTAAAATAAAACTGACCATTTCTTTTTGCAAAAACTTCCCGCAATTCCCCTAATACTTATTGGAACCAAAAACATCCTACTCAAGCCAATAAACAACGTAAAGTGATTTCGGCTCACGACAACGCTCGACCACAAGTCGCAAAACAGTTCACCAGATTCTACCCCATCAGGTTATTACTTGTTCCGATCAAAGCTAAACGACACTCAAGATCAGCCACTCAGAAAACACAAAGAAATCAAAAATAAGCCCGGAGAATGGATCGCAGCAAAATACAAATGGTGGGAACCATAAATTGCCAGAAAGATGGTCGAAACTCATAGTGAACGACGTTGATTGAAATAAAATTGACAATATCTGTTTGCAAAAAGTCCCCGTAATTCCCCTAATATTTATTGGAACGAACAACATCGTACTCAAGCCAACAAACAACATAAAGTGATTTCGGCTCACGACAACGCTCGGCCATAAAGCGCAAAACAGTTCACCAAATTCTACCCCATCAAATTATTACTTGTTTTGATTAAAGCTAGACAATACTCAAGATCAGCCATTCAGAAAATACAAGGAAATTAAAAATAGGCCCGGAGAATGGATCGCAGCAAAAGACAAATGGTGGGAACCATAATTTGCTAGAAAGATGGTCGAAACTCATAGTGAACGACGTTGATTAAAATAAAACTGACCATTTCTTTTCCAAAAAAATCCCCGTAATTCCCCTAACATTTATTGGAACGAAGAACATCCTACTCAAGCCAATAAACAACGTAAAGTGATTGCGGCTCACGACAACGCTCGGCCACAAGTCGCAAAACAGTTCACCAGATTCTACCCCATCAGGTTATTACTTGTTCCGATTGAAGAAGAACGACACTCAAGATCAGCCATTCAGAAAACACAAAGAAATCAAAAATAGGCCCGGAGAATGGATCGTAGCAAAAGACAAATGGTGGGAACCATAAATTGCTAGAAAGATGGTCGAAACTCATAGTGAACGACGTTGATTGAAATAAAATTGACAATATCTGTTTGCAAAAAATCCCCGTAAGTCCCCTAATATTTATTGGAACGAAAAATACCCTACTCAAGCCAATAAACAACGTAAAGTGATATAGGCTTACGACAACGCTCGGCCATAAGTCGCAAAACACTTCACCAGATTCTACCCCATCAGATTATTACTTGTTCCGATTAAAGAAGAACGACACTCAAGATCAGCCCTTCAGAAAACACAAAGAAATCAAAAATAGGCCCGGAGAATGAATCGCAGCAAAAATCAAATTGTGGAAACCATAAATTGCCAGAGAGATGGTAGAAACTCATAGCGAATTACGTTGATTGAAATAAAACTGACCATTTCTTTTAGCAAAAAATCCTCGTAATTCCCCTAACATTTATTGGAACGAAAAACATCCTACTCAAGCCAATAAACAACGTAAAGTGATATCGGCTCACGACAACGCTCGGCCACAAGTCGCGAAACAGTTCACCAGATTCTACCCCATCAGATTATTACTTGTTCCGATTGAAGAAGAACGACGATCAAGATCAGCCCTTCAGAAAACACAAAGAAATCAAAAATAGGTCCGGAGAATGAATTGCAGCAAAAAACAAATAGTGGAAACCATAAATTGCCAGAAAGATGGTCGAAACTCATAGTGAATTACGTTGATTGAAATAAAACTGACCATTTCTTTTAGCAAAAAATCCCCGTAATTCCCCTAAAATTTATTGGAACGAAAAACATCCTACTCAAGCCAATAAACAACGTAAAGTGATTGCGGCTCACGACAACGCTAGTCCTCAAGTCGCAAAACAGTTCACCAAATTCTACCCCATCAGATTATTACTTGTTCCGATTGAAGAAGAACGACACTCAAGATCAGCCATTCAGAAAACACAAAGAAATCAAAAATAGGCCCGGAGAATGGATCGCAGCAAAAGACAAATGGTGGAAACCATCAATTGCCAGAAAGATGGTCGACACTTATACTTAACAATGTTGATTACAACAAAATTGACTGTTTGTCTTTGCAAAAAATACAAGTAATATCCCTAATATTTACTGGGAAAAATATGGGCATTGCCATTTTGGATGGCCTTGAGTGAGACAATTATAGCATTAATCTGACGATGATCTACGAAACCGGTTTAGAAGAAAATTTCACGCCTACTTGGACGTCAAATAGATTTCTTAGTACTTGAGAGATGCTTAAAACATGAAATCTTTAGACTCTCTCCAAACTGACATCATAACATGATTTTGAAGTTGTTTACAAACACCAGCTTTGTGCGCCCATTAGAGCAGACTTCAGCAAGGAAAATATCATCATTGACACTACAAGCTTGAAATAACTTCTTATAAGCAGCTGCAGTCAATTATCTAGATTCTGAAATATAGATTTGCTGCCAAATGCGTCCTGTTTTCTATAGTTCTGCGATATAGTTCCATTAGCTGTTAATTTCTCTGCGCTGGGATGAAATTATTCCACTATTTATGCAACAAAACAAACGTTTGACTCACCATGAACACTATCAATGCGTGCTTACCCTACGTCTAAGAAATACACTCTTAATCCTCGCTTCGTTTGGCAATCAAAAGCGTTAACCTAAGTTTTGTACATTCAAGAGCAATATGCCAGTAAGATGTAAAAGCCAAGTAAACGATATTTCTTTGTTACCCTTCAATCATGTACTTTAATACTAAAAATCGAGCCTAATTAGCCAAATACTTGAACTTCAGTATTGGTCGGTCGAGAGACCTAATCATGTATCTCGGCATACTTGACTTCCAAAGTGCAATATGTGCTGTTTTCGGGATATGGACTCTGTAGTGTATTGTCACGCGTTTTGTAATCCATCGAATCTACTTTTAATCGTAAATTCTAGCCCAAGAGGCCAACCTCGAAGCAACCAGAAGTCTTGGAAATTTAGAATTGGGTCAAAACGAAGCCTTCGCTATAGTCGCCTATCCGCGATTTTATTGGGTTGTTCGGAAAGTAATTTCGTTTTTTTCCCAACAGATAGAGCTAATCATATTTTACAGCCAACTTCACACTTAAGTCGCATAC